>JBAWJQ010003031.1:0-83366 GCA_037783105.1 Bactrocera zonata | reverse complement strand
TTTAACATATTTTACACTTACTGCCAACAGACTTGTTCTATAAGCAACAGCGAAGTCAATTGTTAGACTGACGGATCTTTTTCTTTGATAAGATTTCTTTTACAGAGTTGAATCTCAATCCGATTCTCAATATTGCCTTCCCTTCCAGAGAAGATTGCGAAAGGGGCGAGGCAGGGTTAAGCAGCAACACGGGGAAGGCTTCAAACTAGATAACCGAGAAGAGGTGGTGCTCTCTCTGCTAAACTTGATACCGAAGTCACCTTCCGTCTACCAGACCACTGTAGTGTAATGTCCTATTTCACGATAAACCCGCGATGAGTTCCAGGACATAGTGATATCCCAAGGAACTGTGAGGCAGATGAATTAGCCAGAAGAGGCAGCAGCCAAGCAGCAATCAAGGCAATGGCCTCGTATCGCGTATGACCAGATGAGTCTTGGAAATCAGAGCAGCAATGAAAAGTGTTGCCGGAAGTAAAAAACTTCACTCCTAGGCCACAAGGCATCGAGGGCAATGAAATAGTGAACGAGATTGCCAAGAATGGTGAACCGCTGACATCCGAAAACGCGATCAATATTGGTAAACCCATGCATTGTCTAAAACGACGATCTCAACAGAAGCATGATAAAGAAAATCAAAATCCGATGGAACGACCTAGCTAGGTTGTAAAACTGCAAAAGTCATGTGCAGAACGGTAGATCGGAAGTACACAAAATTCTTATTGGCACTCGATCAAAGGATGGGGCTGATGGATTTAACTGCTGTGGGAAACGCCCAGGATGGGACGACGGAAAAAATGGAAATGTCTAGAGCAGGGCACAGGAAAAACTAGCTCTCTATGCATGGCTCATTGGCCTACCAAATCAACCTAATGCTGAGCATTTAAATCCGTTTTAAAAGTTTACGCAATGGAAAAGCTTGTAAAATCACTATACCTAGATTTAATATAAACTTTCTCTGTAGAAATGTTTAAGATATTCGCTAAATCTGTCGAAAAATCGGTCAAAGAAAGAAAGCACTAATTCATCAATATGTATGTATTATTTTTAGTAATACTTGGATCGATAGAAAAATATTTAAAAATTATTCGGTACTCTATTTGTCGAATAACACTAAGCCTTACATATAACAAGCTTAATAACAACCCTAATACACATAGACACACCGCCGATGTGTAAGTATGGAGTACCCACAAACTAACTAGCTTCATTTTTTCGACTTTATATTCTCCGAACCAACGCTATTATGGCGCAACGCATTTGTTGAGAAGTTGTTTTTGCCAATTTCGCCTGACGGCAAAGGCAGCCGCAACAGCCCAGACCAGCAAGGTAACAGCAACGAGTCAGCAAGTCTGGTACACGCCAACAGGCACTCTTTGTATAATTTAGTCATAGCAAAAATTTTGCTCTTAAGCTTCTTGCCATCGGAATTGGGAAAATTTTTTCGGAGTATTCCCCACACTCGCATTCCTCTCCACTTCCAGCTTACCTCATTTATTTGGTTATGCAGCTGGCGCATAAAGTTATGCCACACACATACACACGCACGTAGGCAAACAAGTAAGCAGGTACAAAGTCTTAAGCAACGTGAATGAAAAATCAAGAGGTAAGAAGAAAAAAAAAGAAAAATTCTAAAAATTAAAAATAAAATTTCAAAGCCGAACAAAGTAAAGAACAACAAAGTTTGAAAGGAAGTTTGTGAGCAGGAGTTCTCCCAAAGTACTTGTACCTCTTCATATCTTTGTAACTTATTTCTATTCTCTTTGCATACACATACAAGCACTTCTTGCAAGTGTTTGCTTGTGTGTGTTTGTCATTGATGTGCCGTTACACACTCACTTATGTTTGTTGTTCTTAATAAATTCATTATTGTTTTCGGAAACTTTTGACACAATCTCATCCTCATACTCGGGCTATTTCTTTTCGGCAATGTTCTCATTGTAGCCATACATTTACACTCCTATGTATGTATGTGTATATGTAAATATGTGTCCATGTTACGTTGTAAGTTCATACATTCTTGTGGTGTGACTTTCAAAATTCATTAAAAGGATTTATAACCACGGGTAATTTAGCATTGATTCAAGCAAATATTTTAGAGATATTTTTAATTGCCATTTATTGTGAATTTTTGAAACAAAAATGTATGAGTTGCCATTTGTGCTTGAAGTATTCAGTTGACAAGAGGGGTTTAGGAGTAAAGAAAAACTTTTGTCAGTTAAGATTACTGAAGATTTACAATATTTGATGGCCTATGTTCCACCTGGACATTTTTATATCTATTTCTATAGTATATACATATACATAGTATATGGAAAGTTTGTTTAAAAAACCGAATCCGCTCCGAAATTAACTTGGGAATAACTTTCGACATTAGATACCGCACTTAACTTATTTACTTCCCCAAATATTGCAATATATGAAGAATTATTTAAAAAGCAAAATTCTGAAAAATCGATTTGAATGATATTTCGAAAAAATAATAATCAGAACTTGAATAAAATAAAAAGTACAAAATAGGCACGAAGAAACCTTTGAGCCTGAAAGCAAAAACAATGAAGTTACCGATTATCGAATTTCATTTAGGTGTGTCCCTAGTGGGATCGCCTAAAAAAATACGATTTTGGAGATTTTTTTTTAAGAAAAATACTAAAATGTTTTAGAGTTTGCGTCATAAATTTATTCGCAATTAGTGAATGCCCACAAAGTGTTTCAAATATATAATATTTTATTTTTAGCGAACTGGTAGAATATTAAAAAAGCTCTACGATTGTTAATAAAAACTGACAGATCGAGAAAACTATCTAGAACAAGGCATCAGGGAAACCATGGAGCATCTCTTGTGCACTTTTCTGCATTGCCAATAGTAAGATAAGATGTTAGCATTTGGGGTGCCCACGGTATGATACATTGGAGGATGTATCGATAGTGAGGCCGCAGAGACTGTTAAAACTCGCGTTAAGCGCTGGGATCTTAAAGGATGATTACTTCTCATGGACCTAGCAACTGAACTCCATCTGGTATCACAAAAGACCAAAACTGGTCTATGCGTGACTTATTGGCATACCAGATTAACCTAACCTAATAAAAATTGAATTTTTAAATCAAACCTAAACTACGCAAAAACAAAAATATTTTTTAGAATTTTCACATTATGTGAAATGAAGAGTCGATAACAATCTATAGAACTATAGGGTGATCCAAGCGGACGTACTTGTTTCAATAGCCCTTTTTTTGACAGATCCGCGTGAGTGTGTCAAGGTATTATTTTTGTTCAGTATTGTTTGACATTTCATCATGGAAAGACTTACACCTGAACAATGTTTATAAATCATTTAACTTTATTACGAAAATTCAAGTTCTGAATAGAATGTTTCGCGCGCTTCGCTCAACTTATGATCAACATAATTGGTCTACTGAAAGCACTATTTGCAAAACCATCACCCAACTTGAGACCCATGCATTATTGGATAATATCCGACCGAATAGACTGGACGTAAACACTCTGTGAAAAAACTATAGCAGCCGTAGCTGAGAGTGTACACGAAGACTGTGGAGAGTCAATGCGGCGCCGTTCGCAGCAATTCGGACTGACGTGTGGAACGACTTGACGCATTTTACATCGAGATCTTATATTGAAAGCGTACGAAACATATCTTGTGCAAGAACTGAAGCCTCTCGATCTTCCCAAGCTGATCCGACGTTTTCGAGGCAAGATTTGTTCAGCGATTAGGCCCCTTTATGGCTCAATGGGTATGTAAACCAGCAAAATTACTGCATTTGGGACGAAGAACAACCTGAAAAGGTCCAACAGCTGCTATTTCACCCAGAAAAAACAATGGTGTGGTTTGTGGGCCGGTGGAATCATCGGTGCATATTTCTTCAAAAGTATTTTCGGTGAGAACGTATCCGTCAATTGCGACCGTTATCGCACCATGATGACCAACTATTTGATGCCTGAAATTAGAGCTCGTAATCTCGGAGACATTTGGTTTCAACAACACGGCGCCACTCCATCCTTTAGGAGTAAAATTTTATTAATAATTTAGAATATTAAGTGATTTCTCTACCAACGTTGCTTGATTATTATTTCATTGTTTCAACATATTCCGAAAACCATAGATTTTTTCACTCAAAATGTTCAACTTAGAGTTTTTTGCGAGGAATTCATCTTCATTAAATATAAAGAAAACTCCAGCAGGAAGTCATTATATTTTGGTGAATGTTTATGGTGAATAAATTCCAGCTGAGCGAACGGGGCAGAAGTGGTTTTCACCATTTGTATGTGGTGATTTTTTCTTGGAAAACGAAAACATCACGTATGAAGCCTGGCACCTATACAAATTAACGGCAAAGCCGAATATCCATGACGGCTGCTTAATGTTCTTTATTTGGTGGGTTCAGGAAGAGGTGTTGTATTACGAGCTTCTAAACCCGAATGTAACCATTATTGGAGAGTGTGACCGACAACAACTCGTCAAATTTAAACCATTTGGAAAACAGCGGCTGAGAAGTTTCGTTTCACCCGCCTTATAGCACAGACCTTGTCTCTTCAGATTAACACTTGTTCCAGTGGTTGCAAAACATCTTCACTGAACTACGGATCACATCAGAAAAGGGTATCAAAAATTGGCTTACTTCATTCTTAGCCACCATGACGACGCTATTTTCTTGGGATTAAATAAACAAATTAGCGAAAAAATGGAAAAATGTTATTGCTTCAATTGGGCAATACTTTGAATAATAACGGGTGGGCCATTTAACGTTTGACACATGAATTATCTATATTTCGACATTGGAAACATCTAATACCATGCGCAAGTGACAGATATTCAGTAAAAAGTCTAAAATTCACGTTAGAATGCGTCATTCACTAGAAGAAAACTGGGAAATATTGAAAACTTTATTCCAAAGTGGTAAGTCAAGTGGATGGTCAATTTCACTGAAAGATCATCTTTTCGGACGAGGCTCATTTCCACCTCGATGGTTACTTAACAAGCAGAATTGTCGTATTTGGGGCACAGGACGTGCGCTATGTGCCATACAGCAAACGCTACACTCAATCTTTACGCCCTATCTTCGAAAAGTCGCATAATCAGCATAAGAACGTAATGTGAATGGTCTTCTAGAAGCTGCGATTTGTGAACTCCGTTGTACTATCTTCTGTGGGGAGCTGTCAAAGATAAATGTTACGCCAACCATTCAGAAACAATTCAAGATCTAAAGTATGAGATTCAAGCTGCTACTAGCTAGCCATTGAGGAGGCTCCGATCAACCATCGAGTAAACGCTACTCTAGAAATTGGGTGGATCGGATAAGCTACTGTACAACTCAGCTGTGATTGTCATTTAGATCTGAAGATTGTTTTCCACAAATAAATTTCATAAAACAACCTTTTAAATAAATGTTAGACCTTTAAAACATATAAAGCCGTTTTTTTTTATTGACTTTTTAAATTTAATGGGTCAATTTTATATGGCCTACCCTGTACTACTTCATATACACTTCTTAAATAATCTTTCAAACTTAACTTAACTGTAGTTATTAATTAATACATATATCAACATAATAATCACATTCGTACCTCTGACAAACACTGTGCTGAGGTCAGGAGTGTTAAAATTATATAATTATTTATGCCTATAAAACACTCTCAGCGCAATTATTTCATAAAACCTAACATGATTAGTAGCCATATACTTTCTAGTATCTCAATTATAATAAATACTTATATGTATGTGTGTTGTTTGCATTTCAGGTGATGAGAACTCGCATGTACATGCCATTCTCACCAGCGACAATCTGCTCGATGGCACCATCGAAACGGTCGGTGAACACTACTATGTGGAGCCAGCGCATCGCTATTCAAGCGAGCTGCCCGCATCGGGTGTGCACAGTGTCATTTACAAAGTCAGCGATGTGCAAATGCGCAAGTCGGCCGCAGCCGAGCACTGCGCCAGCGAACGACTGCGACGCGACATGCTGCTGAACGATCTGAAGCGACGGAAAGCGGTCACCACCGAAGCGGAAGCGTCAAAGTCGCTAGAGCGTCACAAGCGTTGGCTGCCGGATGAGGTATGTAATTTAAAGAGTAAAACCAATTACCCGAATACTCACTTACTTAGCAACAACACAAAGAACAATGCAGCATAATTGCACATAATTGGCGTGGCATTGTTGACGACGACCCAACTCACATGCTATTGACATTCATCGATTGCACACATTTTATTTTATACGCTTCCGTTATTTTATCTTTTCTCTGCACGCAGTTGGCTACATCCAGCGATGACCATCAAAATCCGCCGCTGCCATTGGACTTGGACGTGCCCTACAACGACGACTTCAGCATTTTCGCAGGTGGAGGCAGTCGTGGTCGCTTTCGTGAACAAGAACGCGGCAAGAATCGCGAACGGGAACGAGATGCAGATCGGGATCGAGATCGAGATCGTGAAGAGATCACTACAACGAAAAGTGTGACTAACAACAATAACAATAAGCATGAGTTTAACTATAATAGGGAACAGCAACGAAATAGATATCAGCAATCAGCAACGACGACGACAACAACAACAACGTGGCGTAATGCAGCCGCTGTTGATAGGGAAACAACCGATAGGTACGGCGACCTGCTGCGAAATGTGAACAGTGCCAACAGTGATAATAGTGATAACAACAGCAACAGCAATACGAGAAGTGGCAACACTTATGTTCCGTCCCTCATTGTAGCGAATGCGTCCACCCATGGTGGTGGTGTGCAGAATCGCAACATCCTTGTGAACAATTACAATCCCGGCAGTAGTTATAGCAATAGCAACACTAACTACAACAACAATAATAATAATAATAACAATAACAATGGCTTACGCAAAACCTATGCCAAGCACAAGAATATCATTGTTAGCACTTACAGCAATAAAAACAACAACAACAATAACAATAGCAACAGCAACAACAGCAATAATCGTTCGTATCCCTATGATTTTGTTATCAACGGCGGTGGCAACAACAATAACAACAATGCAAACAGCAATAATGGCGTCAATTATAACTACAATGACAACAACAACAATAACAATCGCTTCGACACGAACAATTTCTTTCAAACGAATTGGTCCACCATGTTCACCAACAACAACAACGATCGTCCCAGTCACAAGACACACGTCGAAATCATAACAAAAAATGGCGCCACCAAAAAGCCGAACATCATCGTGAATAATTACAATCCGGATATTATGCTAGTGCCAAATCCACAAAATCCACACTTCAATAGCATGTTGATGACGAATTTGCTAAGTGGGCGTGGCCGTGATGCTGCGTACGAGACAAATTCGAAGGATAGCGCACAGTCGATGTACGATCGCAAGATCACTTGCATGCTATACCTGCAGGCCGATCACACATTCTTTCAGAAGATGGGTTCCGACGAGGCCAGCATTGAGGCGATCACGCGGCATGTGCAGCGCGCCAATTCGATCTACAAGAATACGGGTGAGTTCGAAGGCCGCCGAAGGGAGCATATTTTATGTGCGAATATAAATAATTGATTTTCTTCTTTTTGTTTTAAATAATTTTGAAACAGATTTCAACAATGATGGCAAGCCAGATAATATAACATTCATGATCAAGCGCATAAAGGTGCATAATATGAACGCGGTGCGGGATCCGAATTATCGATTTCCGGGCAATTACGGCGTGGAAAAGTTTCTGGAACTCTTTTCAGGTATTTGATATAGAAAATTAGTATTTGTTATGGTCTAATACATATATTCCGATAATATAAAAAATAAAAATTTCCTATCCAATTTTAACCTTACATACTTTCATATATGAATTATTACTGTGGAATTGGAAATAAAAAATTTCTTGATAACAAAACTTTCATGAATACCAATCCATTCATGCAAAATTTATAATAATTCAGTGTAATTATTTTAGAGTGGCAACACCGCTTCAACTATCTTAAAAACCAGACATTTCCAAATACTGGCAGAAAGCCTTCAAAAGCCTTAAAGTGTGATAAACTTGTGGTGTGATGTTTTTGGTGCTAATTTTTTCAATAAGTGGCAACTCTATTTCAAAATATGGCAAAATTAAAAACTTCGGTAGAATTTTCTGAGGGCTTTCCATATACATTTTGCTTGCCACAAATTTTGTAAGATTTTCTGTATTACTTTTGTGGTTAGGTGGCAACTCTACTCCGAAACATCTCAAAAATACATACGTATGTATGGATTGGAGACTTCCCGTTTTCAGACATTTTGTAATATTTTCAGCATTACTTATTCCGAATTCGGTTCAACTTAACATTTTCGAAGAACATTTATAAATTAATATTTTGAAAATCACAGGTAGATATAAACCCTTTGACACTTCCTGATTTCTGCCTACTATAAAGGGTGATCCATTCCGAGCTTTCTTACTTTTTTAAAGAAAAAGCACAGAAACTTTAAATTTAATGGTGAATGTTTGTCGAAAGAACATTCTTTGGCATTTATATTTTAAGGAATATCTCTTTTTTGGCCGCGTCTACGCCTCAAATGGTCCGCCCGTTGAGTCTCGCCGACTCGTCGAGCATTTCTGAACTGGTAACCAGGCGAGATATTTTGCTCCAAATCCTGGATCGAAGCAAGATTGTTCGCATAGACTTTAAACATATCCCCACCAGGAAAAAGTCTAACGGTGACATCAAATAGTCGGTTATCATAGCGGATTAACGATCCCTATTAACGATCACGTTCTCCCCTACATCATTTCTAAAGATATATATATGGTCCGATGATTCCACCGGTGAGGCGTAGACGCGTCCAAAATTTAAAAGAGATAATCTTTTGTTGTTTTTTCTGGATGAAATGGCAACTCTCGAATCTCTTCAGGTTACTCCTCGTACCAAATGCGGCAATTTTGCGTGTTTACATAGCCATTATACTAGAAATGGACCTCATCGCTGAATTTGGAATCTTCTTGGAACTTTTCAATATATAGAGTGAAGCGATGTCGCTTGGCCTTCGTGTTTACCCTCAGCAACGGATGCTATATTTTCTTCACTGTGTTGTACGCGGTCTTTTCGGTTGAATATTATCCAATAATGAATTCTGGGTCTCAAGATGGAGTGATGATGTTGCGAAGAGTACACCTAGTAGGACGATTATGTTGACCATAAGTTGAAGCAGAGTGCGCCAAGCACATTCTTTACAGAACGTGAATTTTCATAATGAAGTCGGATGATTTGTAAACGTTGTTCAGGCGTAAGTCTTTCCATAATGAAATGCCAACCAAGTTTAACAAATATAACATGACACCTTGACACCACTCACCCGTGATCTGTCAAAAAAGACTATTCAAAAAGTACCTCTACTTGGATCACCCATTATTTCCTATATTGTATTATGGTTTCAACTGACTTGTTTAAAAAGGTGACATTGTATTTATTTTGAAAATTCTTTATTTATTCTTCCAAATCAATTTCATCCCCTTTAAAGTAGTCCCCTCCCGATGCAATGCACTTATGCCAACGGATTTTCCAATCTTCGAAACACTGGCGCCAGATTAGGTGAATACGGTGGTTGCGAAACGATATGGGTTGAGTTTTTGGCGAAATGATCACGAATTACGAGGGCAGTATGGGATGGTGCATTAGTGTGGTGTAAAAACCAAGAATTGTCTTTCCACAATTCCGGCCTTTTTAGGCGGATGGCGTTACGCAAACGACGCATAACGTTCAAATAATATTCCTTGTTGACTGTTTGACCGGTTGAAAGGAACTCATAATGCACAGCACCACGATAATCGAAGAAAACAGTCAACACGACCTTGATTTTTGAGCGACTTTGGCGCAATTTTTTTGGTCTCGGCTCTCCTTTGGCGCAATATTCGCTCGATTAATCGGTTGTCGGGGTCGTAAGCATAGATCCAAGTCTCATCGCCAGTTATAATGCATTTCATGACACCCTGGTAGTCGGAAAGCATCGTTTCACACACTTCAACGCGACGCCTTTTTTCCAAAAAATTCAGTGTTTTCGGTACCAGTCGAGATTTGACGCGTTTGAGGCCCAAAACATCCTTCAAAATGGTATTGGCTGAGCCTTTCGAAATGCCAACTTCATCAGCAAGGTCTCTAATATTTAATCGACGGTTTTTCAACACCAAATCTTTGATTTGTTGAACGTGAGCTTCGTCGGTTGAGGTTGGTGGTCGCCCTGGACGCTCTTCGTCTTCGACACGTTCACGGCCGGCTTGGAACTCACTATACCACTTGTAAACATTTTTTTTAGACATAGCCTCATCACCAAAGGCTTTCTGCACCATCCTCAACGTATCCGCGGCAGAAAATCGATTCCGTAAACAAAATTTAATGCAAATTCTTTGCTCAATAAACTTCCACATCGCAAAAAGCGAAAAACTCACTTTTAACAGTTCACAAAACGACACGTATCTGAAACACTAATGAATATTTTGACATGAAATTTGACATAAATGTGACTGACAGTACTATCAACCTAAAAAAAAATAATTCTCCAAATCCTTCGACGCGCGCAGTTTAAATTCAAATGTCATCTTATTTTTTGGGCACAGTAGTATATGTTGAGGACCAATTTGAGAAATACTAAAATTTTAATATAGTATATAAAGGAATCGTGTCTTATTCGATAAGTTTATTATTATTAATCAACTATAACAAAAAACTTAAAGATTTTTTGGAAAATTCAAGTAAACTTAAGCTGATTAAATTATTTTATCGATTTGTTTTATTTTCATTGATTTAGAGGAAGATTATGACGCCTTTTGCCTGGCATACATGTTTACATATCGAGACTTTGAGATGGGAACTCTGGGTTTGGCATGGACTGGTGATCTCAAAAATGCCGGCGGCGTGTGTGAGAAGAATGGCGTAAGTCAAAATATTATTTTATAAGATTTAAAACTTTTTATATTTTGAGAACGCAAATTTCAAATTTCACTATAAGCAGAAATTTATTTTTCGATGAAAAGATGCTAAAACTAGCTTTGTTTTCCAGCACTATCGTGGTTCTTTGAAGTCGCTGAACACAGGCATTGTCACGCTACTAAATTATGGTAAACATGTTCCTCCAGCTGTGTCGCATGTGACATTAGCACATGAAATCGGACATAATTTTGGATCACCTGTAAGTGCAGTACTTTGAAATTAATTATGTATAATGAACATCTTTAAAGTCTTCATAAAAAGGGACATTTTTAAATTTATTTAAAATTCGCAAACCCAAAAAATATACCACCATAATATATAATTTCTTTCTTCCCCCCACTCTAACTAATTTCTCTTATGACCTATACACTTTTCATGCTTTTGTCTACTTGCCCGCTGACCAGCACGATCCGGAACAGTGCACACCCGGCGGTGAGGATGGTAATTTCATAATGTTTGCGCGCGCCACGTCCGGTGATAAAAAGAACAACAACAAATTCTCACCATGTTCACTAAAATCCATCGAACCCGTACTAAATGCGAAAGCACGTAGCGCCAAAGGCTGTTTCACCGAACCGCAGGCGTCCATTTGCGGCAACGGCGTGGTCGAGGGTGACGAACAGTGTGACTGCGGTTGGGAGGAGGACTGCAAGGATACATGTTGTTTCCCGATGTCACGTCATCCGCGCATCGACGAAAAGCCATGCACTTTGACACCGCGTGCCATGTGCAGTCCATCGCAGGGACCATGCTGTACGGGTGATTGTAAATTGAAATTCGGCGATAAGTGTCGCGATGACAACGGCTGTCGCGATCCGAGCTTCTGTAACGGTCTCGGACCGGAGTGTCCGCCATCGGTGAACAAACCGAATAAGACGATATGTAACAAAGAATTTGTCTGTTACATGGGTGAGTGTACGGGTAGTATTTGTTTGGCCTACGGCCTCGAGTCATGCCAATGCATACCGGGACCGACTGATGACAAAATTAAATCGTGCGAATTATGTTGTAAATTGCCCGGAGAAGGTAATGCCTGTCGCAGTTCGTTTGAATGGAATGAGCCGCCGTTTGATGTGCCGGATATGTACGCGAAGCCGGGCACGCCGTGCAACGATTACAATGGGTGAGTGTTGCACCACATGCCACATGTCACGTGTGCTTCAGTGCTGGTCGATATGTACATGGGAGTGTATTAAACGTTTATTTTTTGTTACTCTTCTTTCATTTTTTATTCTCCCAGCTATTGTGACGTATTCCAAAAATGTCGCGAAGTTGATCCGTCGGGACCGTTAGCTACGCTACGCAAATTACTGTTGTCGGAGGAGAGCATTGCCACATTTAAGAAATGGGTACAGCATAATTGGTACACAGTTGTGTTGGCGGCATTGGGCGTATTCGTGTTGCTGGTAAGTTGAGCACACTTTATTGAAGACTTTATAAAAGTACATAATTAAGTATAAACGATAAAACACAAATGTAAAGAATATAATATATGAAAGTATGTCGTACTAAGCACAGGAAAGTATTTAAATATTTATTTATTTTAATCGCTTTGATTAGACTGCAATTCTCAACTGACTTAAGGGGAATATTATGCAAATAATTTAAATTAAAAATTAAACTAATGGTCAATCTAGTTTTTATACCAAAAAATATCTCATAGTCTTAGTGTATTTAATATACTCTTACACTTCAACCTCCTTCAAGGTTTCAAAGTTCATGCATTGTTGCCAGTTTTCAAAAATCATGAAATATGAGACCATAATTCTGAACAAATAAAAGAATTCTAAACGTCACCTGAAATGCAAAACAATGTATCGTCAAAAAGATAATCTGAAAATCGTTGTCAGATAAACTTCGAAAACTCTAATTTTGTATGTGGTAACCAATAAAACGGTTATTATAACCAAAACTCAAATTTAGTATTCATTATTAGTGGTTTCTATTATATCGTTTTTCCTTCGCCTGTAAACTTATGAGTTATTTTGCATTTTAAGTGACGATATATTCTTATTATTATATAATATTAATTCATAAAAGATTTTTATATATTTTCTTAAATTATTTTCGAAAAAAATTTTTGTTTCAATTTTCTCTATTTGCTTTGTACTAAAACTTTTGACATTTTAATATTATTTGTTTTTCAATCTTCAAAGATCATGAAGGTTGCAACAAAAATGCTTAATGATGAGTATGAAGAGAAGATTGCAATGCAATTACGCGAGAATAGTAAGTGCCTCTTACTTACATAATCGAAGGCTGTATCGCTAGATCAACAAACAAATTTATCTGTGCATTTTATGAGGTTAAAAAAGCTTTGTCACATATTGAGCATTTGTAGAAATAGAAAGTAAATAAATCATTTCATACATATTTTCTGCTGATCCTAGCTGATTTCAACGCTCATGTAGATTGATTTAATCCAAAATTATATGTAAAAATTCCAGCGAGTTTGTTTGCAGAAAATTTTTAAAATTTTTACTAAGTTGATTTACAAAGTTCTGATGATCCGCGAAATGATTTTCAAAAGAGAGGTTTCCAAAATAACAAACTTTTTCGATATTTTGACTCTGTTTGTACCACTTTCTAAGAACAATGAACTTCAAAATAGACTTCACAAAGGGAAACCACCGCCAGTTTTTTAAATCAATAGTTTTCTGAAAGACCGTTAGTAACTATCTTTAGCCCAAGCCATCAATATTCGATGACAGTTTCAAAAAGTTCCATTAACAATACTGGAGAACAGTTGACTCTGTAATGGACTAAACCAACTTTTTCAATAGATTGAGTCTTAGTAAAAAAGAAATAGCTTCGTTTTTTCAAAGTTAATCTCCAAAATCGAAATATTTCCCGTCAAATTGAAACATTGAGCGTATTTCAAACGTCAATATTAATTACAGAATGTAAATTATTATAAAATTAAAAATATAGGCATATTCTACTGTTTCCTCTTATTTCAACTGAAGTCAAAATATATTTTCAATGGGTATAATTTCTGCCATTAGTGTTATTGATATACAAATGTATCTATATGATTTCGAATTTTTTTTTGTTCAACAATCCGAACGAAAATTTATTTTATAAAGAATTTCCAAGTGACAATCTTTACGCAAATCATTTACTCGTAGAGTATTGAAAGTGGGTTACTGCTAATAATATGACTCCATCGTTTGGGAATCGAACCTGTCTATAGTAGAAGCGATTGATGGTAACGAACGGCTTTAACCTTCGAAAAAAACATCATAAATAACTTACGAGTGGTGTAAATATAACTTAACAGCATCTGAACAAAATTGATCCAGGCTAACAAGAAAAAAATCCCTTATTTTAAAACAAATATTTTTGATCGCGCTAAAATAGTCTTTTGATCCGACACAAGCTTGCCAACGTTTAAACCAATTTTCCATACACTTGTCATAGCCCCCGGCTGAGAGGGTATTCAGTACCTTCAGCGAAGTTTGGGTTTTTTCGGTTTCAACTCATTTTTGCAGCGCCATCTCATATATTGTAGGACAGTCATCAAGTCGAAGTCATATTCATATTCATAAACCCAAGTAAGGTCAGTGCAACCTTAAGCATACAAGGTGTGTTCCAAAATATACAGGACTAAAAAAAAACAGAACAAACGGTTTTTTCGGCAAAATCAATTTATTTTATTCAAATTAGTCTCCTTCTGCGCCGTATCAGGTGAATACGGGGAGTAGTTAATGGTTAAAATGTGATTTTTGGTCAAATAGTTGATCACAAGCCTCGAATTGAATGTTGAATTCTGTGCAATTTTTGGTCGTCAGTCAATTTGTGCGGAACAAACCGTGCACACACCTTTCGTAATTTCCCAAATGTTCGGTAGAAATGCGATAAATCGATGTTTTGGAGATGTTCAATTCCATTTCCATGATTTTCAATAATGACTTTGGGCTGATTTTTGATGAATTTACTCACAGTTTCGATGGAATTTAAAGTAATCATGGATTTTGATTGGCCCACATGTTGATCGTCATTTATGTCCTCACGACCACTTTGAAAACGTTGAAACCACTCCTGCACTCTGCTACGGGATAGGCAATCATCACCATAAACTTGTTCCATCAATTCAAATGTTTCGGTAAAAGTTTTACCATTTTTAAAACAAAATGTTCGAAGCTCATTTTCGCACCGAAAACACAAACATACCGACACTTAAAACACATTAACTTCGTTTCCAATCGATGAAATGTCATAAAATTCACTCACTGGACAATCGATAAAGATAGCAGATTCTAACACACCAGTCGACATATAGATGGCGCCACCAGGGGGCGCTAGATTCAAAAAGTCCTGTTTACTTTGGAACGCGCCTTGTACAAGACGATTTTTAAGCTCTACTTCACTTTTTCGATGTTATCGTCATTAATAGAGGCGGATGAACGAGTCGTATGAAGAAAGTTTTCGCTAACGTCACAACCTACTCTGATTGATTTGTGCCAGTCAAATATTTGTGTTTCCGTTAAAATGGACCACCCTTATGTAGAAACAATAGTTTTTATTTATACAGTTTGCCAGCTTAGTTTCAATGAACCAGACCGGGTAAAATTTTATAAGATGGCCCTTAAGGGGTTACGTGGGCTTCCTCGGGTAAATAACCGTCTTTTTTCAAAAATATTTTTCTAACATAAAAAATTAAATATTTTATTAGAAAAAAACTTCGTGCAAGTCTTTTAGAATTGTATCTCAAAGACCTGTGTAAAATTTCATGAAGATCGTTTGAGTAGTCCACGAGTAATCTTAACCGACTTCAAAAACTCGGTTTGAAGAAAAAAGCGTATAAAGACGGCGCAGTTAGCCTAGCTAGCCTCGAACGCACAAGTTCTCAAGGCTGTGTCTCCGATATTCTATAGCTATTGTAAATATTATTAAGGCAATAAAAAATTAGATTTTTTGAAACCCGGAAACCCATGCAACCCCTTAACAATACATTTACTATCTTTATTATTTTGAAATCTATAAACATTTCCTACATAATAAATTATAATATGTACAAATCTTGTAAGATATCATCAAGTAAGCTAGATATTTATTACATGAAGCCACCTAGAGAACGAACTAGTAAACATATTTATGGTATTTTTTTCATTCATCCTCCAAACAGATACTCAGCACGAAGCTGCTGGCGAAGCGCTCGAATCTGAAACTAAAATCGGTGACCATCATACACAGCGCAACCACCGAAACGGTGCGTCTACCCGACGACAACAACGGCGTCATCGTGCACACGGCCGTCCGTACAAAAGTACCGTTCAAGAAAAAGGTGCGCGGCGAGCGCAGCAACAAAAGTAAGAGCGCCCACAGAAGCGGCAGTAGTGGCAATACAGGCGCTGGCAAAACTAAAGGCAGCGGCAGCGGCGGCAAAGCGACGTCCTCCAAAGCAGCCGAGTTAGCGGCGAAGACAACGCACGCGCATAACCGTAGTGGAAAGCCAAGCAATACAGCAGTAGCAGCAGTAGCCGGCGGTGCTAGTGGAGAAGTGGTGGTAAAACCAACGCGCACCAAGAAAAATCGTGTTGGTAGTGGTGGCGGCGCGGCTGCGTTGAAGTCCACACCAGTTGCGGCTGCATTAAACACACCACTTGCGGCCACAGGCAGCAGCGCAAAGTTGGAGAACGAAGCGAAAGTGAAGAGTAAGCGCTTTAAGAAGCACAACAAAGAAATCATCGATTATTCATCGCGCGGTGGACAGGACGCGGCGAGCATTAGCGGTAGTGGGCACACCAACA
Organism: Bactrocera zonata; assembly: GCA_037783105.1. Taxonomy (NCBI): domain Eukaryota; kingdom Metazoa; phylum Arthropoda; class Insecta; order Diptera; family Tephritidae; genus Bactrocera; species Bactrocera zonata. The sequence continues at coordinate 66,665 of JBAWJQ010003031.1, read as the reverse complement.
CCTTCGGCAAAGTGCAGAAATGGCTGCTGGAGTCGCCGATTGTCGTGCAACCGCTTTCGCATATCGAACATTCTTCGAAAATACGAAAAGTGATGAGCAAATCGCAGTCCACACCCGAACGTCTGGTACAAAAGTCGCCGCAGAAGTCCAAGTCGGTGACGAATCTGGTCAATGACAAAGTGAAACTGCAAGTGGTGTATAAGCCGCCATTTAAGTTCGCGCTGCGACTCTCCAAGAATGCCAAAGTGAAGACGCATGTAATTGGCAGTGCAGCGAACAAACTTAAGCGGACGACACGTACAAACGGCGCCGGAGCCAATGGCGCCGAGAGCAAACGCAAGAGCAGCAATCAAAATAGCGAGGGTAGCAAGAACTCTGGCAGCGGTGGCAATGACGAGGTTAAATGCAAACGCATTGCGCTGCTACTCCGTAACAATAACGAAGACAATCAAATACTAACCTTAAACGAACCGACCTATGAGACGCTCAATCCGAAAACCATGCCCTCCAAAATGGAGAATCCATTCTACGAGAATCTGCTGTGCAGCACAGCGACGGGCGCCAACAACGAAGCGGCAGCGAGCAACAGCCTCGCGGCGAACTCGGCAAACGCAAGTGTTTCCAGTAAGACTGCCAGTTCAAATAGCGGTAAGCTGACGTCCGATGCGCACGCCATCGGTGGTGCGCTGCAAAAGCAACGCGCACACAACTACAGTCGCTCCAATTCCTTCTCGGCCAACAATCCATTTACAGCCAATCAAACGGCGCTCAATGCGCGCAAACTGAGCGAAAGCAGTACCGCGCATCAGCCTGCGGCGAGTACAGCCAATTTGGGCCGCAACTTCGGTAGTACACAAAATCTTGGCCAAATGACGCAAAATCAAAATCATCTAGCCAAATCAAAGAAACGCAGTAGTCTGAATCTGAAACTCAATAGCGCCGCCAAGAATGGTAAAGATCCGCCTATTGCGGCGCGGCGCAGCAATTCCAATATGAATTTACGTAGTAATAATGCGGCCACCACATATCAGCCCAGTATCTACACGAATGATCCACAAAACTCCATTGCCACCGCAACCACCAACACAACCACTTCCACACACGCCAGCAATGCGGCTGCCACCATAGTTACGCCCGCGCCTACGGAACGTCAGCTGCGACGCAGTTCCAGCAGCACCGCCTACCAACACCAACCAAAATCCACAAGTCAGAGCTCGGCTGGCCATGCTTTCTCAGCGGTTCTACCGGCTGCGCGCACCAGCTTCAGCAACATACCACGTGCCAGTCTAAGTGCCGCTGTCAGTAGTAGCGTAAATGCGAGCGCCGCCAACACCAATGGCGGTCTGGGCAATTTCAACCGGATAGCCGATGGAGAGCAACTAGTCGTCGCAGGTAGTCAGTCCAGTCACAGCAGTCAGCAGTCAGGGTAGTCATGCAAGCCACCCCAGCCACAGTAGCCACCATGCACCGGTACGCCATGAGCATCGACGTAGTCGTAGCAACGCACATTCCACCACAGCACCATCACTAGCCATCACTGCCAATTCTAATGCCACCGCCCCTTCGGAACAACAATTGCAACAGCAACAAAAGCGTTCCAATTCTATTAGACAGCTGCAACATAGCTATCATCCGCCGCCGTTGCCGTCTGTGGCGGCGGCGTCCAGTCACATTGGTCAGGCGCGTATGGAAGGGGAGCATGAACTGCCATCCGACTTGGAGGTATTGTTGTCCGATGTGGAGAATCTAGTTAGTTAAGGGTTAATAGTTATAAGCAATAGATGTGCGCTTGAGTACTGTGGGAAGGTGGTCGAAAATGCTTTACGCAAAGCAATTAAACGGTATTTAATAGTGATTAACGGTCAATGGATGTATGTATGTTTGTAGAAAAACTCAGCACATTGTTTACCGAATGTAAGTTGCTTCCAGTACATATAAAATATTATTGTTTCTTACTTTACTTTCGCTTCTTTTACAAGTGATGACAAAGTGTAATCGATAAAATTTATTGTGTCAGGCGAGCAACTTTGATTGCGTTCTGACCTGCTCTAATAACGCCAAATTATCCGCCCTTTTTTAACGATTTTCTTAAAAATCATTTTTTATAATGTTTTATCGATATTCTTTAATTTTTACTCTTTTTTTATAAACGTTTTCAGTTCAAAAGTCTTTAGTATGAAAACATAGTTTCAAATATAAAATCTAAATATTGGTGAAAAAAAACTTGATTCGATCAACACATGAGTCTCAATATTACCTCAAGTATTTCAAAAATCATTTTCGATAACAAAATTTGTCTTATTCGAAAAATATGGTTTCATTAAAATTTTAATGTTTTTATACTAAATATTTATTTAAAAAGTTTAAATGAAAATTATCGATAACATTTACATAAAATATCGATAACATTAAATAAAATTATCGATAACATCTAAATAAAAATTAATGATAACAGTTATTTGTGCTTTAGCAATTTTTTAACATTTGAAAACTCTAAAAAATTTAATTTAACTTTTTTGACATTTTATTATTATTTTGAAAATCAGTCTTAGTACTTTATCGATAGTTTTTAACATTTGAACAATATGAAAAACTGATTTTAGCTTTTTATTTCCGCCCTTTCGGAACCCTATTCCGATTTATTTTATTTTTTTTTCAAGTTTATCGATAATATTTTTTCCAATTGAAGCATAGAAGCAAATTAGAAAACTTTTAGTTTCAGTTTTCAAAACATATATGAAAAAATTAAAAAAAAATTTAATATAATTTTTTTTAAGTTTGCGATTTTTAATAATTAACACAAAATTGAAAAAAAAATATTATTTTACATTTATATATTTTTTTTAATTTTTTGGTAATTGTTAAAAATTAAAACCTTCAAAAAAATTACATTGTACATTTTTTCGACACAATTCACATTTATTTTCAAATAATAAAATAAATCATAAATTATTATGAATAAAAATAATAATATTTATTTTTTTTTTAATTAGAAGAACGTGAGTCACTCCAACTCTTCTTCTAACTGTGTGATTTTCAAAACCTCCAAACAGCTTCGCTTATTTCTTTAATCTTTCTTACGTATAATCTCATACAATCTCGAAATATTAAATAATTGTTAAAAAATACCCAAAGTGACGTCACTATAGCAAATTTACTCTGTACAAACTGAGAGAAATGACACTCTCTCTGAATTTCTTTAGTCATGACTTTTTTATTCCTATGAAATTTCTCCTAACGCTTTTTAACTGAAATCTTATACGATTTTTTGTATATTTTAAATCTAATAATCTTACAAAGCAGACTCTAATTTTCTTTTAAAATTTTGTTTAAAAAATGTAAATATGTTTGAAAAGTTATGAAAATGCTTTCCCCTCTCAACTCAAGTAGACTGACCTGACCGTTGGCAGCCCCAATGCACTCTCTTGCTTTTAGCGAAAAAACGCAAATGCACTTGTCCGTCGATAATGTCTTCATTAATTACTATGAGCATAACACAAAAAAAGCAAGCAAATAAGCAGAAATCAACTTATAAATTAAATATAAATATTTTTGTGATTGTAATTTATATTTGCACTCCAGTGAATATTATTATTGATTAAGAGCAAAGCAAAAAATTACTTGTAATAATTAGGTTTAGAGATTCTTTTATAAGTAAATATACTTAAAACATACATACGCATACATATATATATAAATATATATATATATTTAAAATACTCAAGTACATACAACCATACACACATAGGCGTATGCAAATGCAATTACAAACAAACAAACAACTAACAGTTATTCCTCTTTTGAAGTTTCATACTATTTTCCTTTAGAAATTCATGAAAAGCGTATTAAAGTAAAAGAAAATATTTTTTCAAACATAGATAATTAATTTGTGTTAAACAACAGGAAAAATAGCATAAAATGAAATCCTTCTGACTTATGAATCTTTGTGTCAATTACAATTAACTATGTGAAAATAAATTATGTAATGCATTAATAGCGTAAACTTAAGTACAGCAAAGCATACATAATGTACATACATATGTACTTGTTAGTCCTAAGTGCATTTTAATGTGTTGTGTTGTATGTGTACCATATGTTAATGACGCGATTATGAAATATAAGTTTAGCGAGTATTTTATTTAAAGCCACGCAACAAGAATTACTGCAACTACATACATATATATATATAATATATTGTACATATGTATTGTATGTATTTAATGCTTTCAATGTTATTTTAGTATTATATACATATATGTGAATTATTGCGAAGTATTTGTAAATATATGCGAGTGAAATGTATTGAGAAGGAAATCTCGAAGACGAATATGTCCTAATCATTTTGTGTCTGTGAAACATTTTAAATATTATTATTATAATTACTATAAAAGATGATATTTAACATACAGTTATGTATGTAGTTATTCTTAATTAACACACTCACACACACGTACACACTATAAATTAGCTTAATGTGAAGAAGCTAGCTAACGTACATGTAAAGTAAATAAATAAACAAAAGATATAGATGTAAGATAAACTAATGATAAATAAAAACTACAACAACAAATAATAAATAAAATTAAAAATACAAAATGTGTATATTAATTTTTTAATTTAATAGAAATTTTTTAAAATATAATTTTTAAATGAATTAAAATTACATTCAACCTTCACCTCTACAACAATTTGGAATATGTATATAACTACGTTATATGTATATACACTTGTACTCAATATGTATGTATGTACATACAATATACATATGTATTATTACAAAAAAAAGTTTAAAAACCGGGTACTCATTGCTACATAATCAGCTCAGCTAAATATGCGCTAAGCTGCTCAAAATCTGCGCGAGGTGACCCAAAATGACATTTGGTAAAGGTGTGATTAACGAAGGGTGCCCACAGTTAGTTTTGTTCAGAACGAATGAAAATTACATCGGATTTTTAAAAACTTCAATTGTCCATTACGCATATAAACATGGGGAAAAACTTACCAAATCCTCCGTAAATGTCAGGGGACGGCAATATAAATATGATGAAAACGACAAATTGTGCGATTCTCACTTTTGCCATTGCTTCTAGGTTAGCTATGGTAAGCTCACTAAATACACCTATTGCAGTGGTTTCATTATTCATTTTTACATAAATATCAAACATTATATTGTCTCATTTTATATTTTGTAATTGACTTGCACTTATAATTAAACTGCACTACGATTTTCACAATTTAAATTAAAAGAAGCATATAACACTGAAATCCCGGAAGGACAAAGCGCCAACTGCCAAAAGGAAATGTCATATGAAGAACAGGGTGATGCAAGTTTTTATAAACCGTTTTTAAAATCAAGTAAACAATAACAAAATGTAGGTTACTAGCAGTAGAGAACGTACGTTCTTTGGTAGCAGGTGCGATAATTGAAGGCTGCCAGCTGACAAATAATATTTTAAAAAGCTATTACACCAATTTTATGTTTTTCTAAATAACCTTTAAGAGTTATTGAAATCGATTATTAACTTTTCATATAAAGTCAATTTTATAAAACTAACGGTAAAAAAAATTCAACGACTTTGCGACATATTCAAACATCGCCAAAATTTTAACAAAGCAATTACATGGCAGCACTCAGCATTTAATACAAGTGTTGGTATGTCAACCTCTTTGCATATTTGGAAAATTGTTCGAGATGAAAAACGTCATGAAAAAATATAATATTGCGAAAAATGCTTAAATAAAAACAAATGAAGTTCTTTAAATTGTGCTTAATAAAGAGGAAGGAGTGTAGTAATCAAATAGTTTATGCAGCGTTGCCGTGCATGCAATACAACTGAAAGGTTTTGCGAATCCCTCTAGTATTGTCAAATAGGTACACAAAAAACTTTCCAGCTGGTGCGATTTGTGAAGGTGAAAATACACAATTATACATATGTACATACACATATTTTGTATGGTTTTATAAACGAATAAACAGAAACTTGAGTATAATTACAATTCTACATGAATAAATCGTTAGTGTTATTAAAAGTTTATATCATTCATCGGTATGTTTTCATTTGAAGCTTTGCACAACCAACATATTAAGTCATATATCTTATACAAATGACAGAATTGTTAAGCTCATTGTTTTATATTTACATGTTTTCTTTTAATAGTTGGTGCCGCAATATTTCTTTCAATAAAATAAGTGGATTAACAACAAATTATAAGACATTGAACTCGTTGATTACCCGAAAAAATCATTTTGACTCGGACTTGCTGCAAAAAATCACTGTGTACATATAATAAATCTTCCGTTCCCCTTTCCTAACGTGGCCAAAACTCGATAAGGTGAGCGTGATATGATTTTGGTTTTGATGACGCATTCACGATAATAAACTGAGGTGCAGCTCAAGTACTTTGAAGTGAGTCTCATTGTTAGCAAGTAAAAAAGATTGTTGGCATTTGAATACAAATTTTAAAAACACTTGCTAATTATTCTAGACTCATTAACTTTAAATACAATAAAAGTGAGAGAATTTATAAGACATGGCAGGTATTCCCCCAATACCGCCGCTACTTTGCAACACTCCGCCACCAATAGATTTTGGTGAAGAGGATGACGATTCCGGTTTGCCGCCCACGTTAACTCTCGAAGATGAAGATGATTATGGTGATTTTGCGTTGGGTACAGACATAAATGAGGATACAGCCAATGCTGAAGGTAAAAAAATTTGCTGAAATGAAGAAATTGTATTCATATAACATTTTGAAATTTATATAGTAATATAAATTGTTGTGTTTTTAGAAATATTGACTTATTTTAATATCTCTATTTCTATAGTATCTTCGTTACCCCGCACACCGTTACAGTTTGAACTAAGTTCATCAACAACCAGTGGTTTTACGGATATCCCACCCACTTTAGAAGATCTTGGCCCTATATCATTAAATTCTTCTGAATTTAACAATTCTACAGCAAATCAAGAAGTCAAAACGCAGACACAGCTAAATGAAGCGTTCAATTATAACGTTACGCAGAAATTTGCAGTAGATAGCGATCATACTGAAACTACAGCCACTGAAGGAGAACTAAAACCTATTAATAATTCCGATACAACGTCTGCGCAGGAATTTGTTACTGGTTATAAACAGTTAGATTTTGATGCTAACGAAGCGAAAGTAAAAACAACTGCATGCACTCCCCAAAACCTACATTCAAGCAGAATAGAAAACTTATCTGAAATTCCAACTAAGCAAGATAGTAAAATTGAAGATTCTGATGTAGCAACAAAAGAACTAGAAATTGAAGTAAAAAGTGATTTCATACCCACAAATTCAGAAAGTCCTCCCACATTACCAGAACTGGTGTTATTAGAAGATTTAGCCGATGACAGTAGCGATGAGGAGTGTCATCGTTCGCCTAAAAAGTCGCCTATATCACCAACGTCACCTCTGGAGGACAATGTTGATAATGATTCGGAAGATTTTTTTGCAATTCACGTTGTTAACACGCCGCCTTCACCAAAAGAAGAAAAATTATCAATCGCTTGCAGACGATATAAATATGAATAACTCTTCAAACCACAATAACAACATCACGAATGATTTACCAAAAACAGAGAATATAAATTTAAATGGTCCAGAGGAGCAGGATGATGATTTCGGTGACTTTGCCGATTTCGAAACGGCATCCAATTTTATAAATCCCCCAGATAATAGCGAATTAGTTACGACTGATTTGATTACGACATCGATCGTTGATAGCAACCAAAATATGCAGGATTTAATAGAGGTACATACATATTTGCAATTAGTTTATTAATATATTCACATGATCATTATATTAAATGTATTTTCCGTCGTATAGCCACCGGCAGATGCTGCTATCACAGCGGAGGATGACGACGATTTTGATGATTTTCAGAACTTTTCTTCAGCTCCAGCGCCAATACCGACACCGACTGTTGTACCAATCATATCAGCACCGAATTCTTTAAGCATAACAGTGGAACACAATAACAACAATGCGCAATCAGCAACTTTAAAAACTGATTGTGTTGAAGAAAACGAGCTTGAAGCAAATTCGTTCGGTAATGACGATGATGATGACTTTGGCGATTTCGAGGAAGCTTCATATGAAACACCTGCAACTCAATTCACTGCTACCACACCAGTTGTACAAACACCAACAACTACGTCAACGCCAACTGCTGCCAACGGCAATATAAGTGATCGCTTAGGTACAGCGCTAAAAATGATGTTTCCAACCGAAGAGGCAAGTCCAGCAGATGATGATGAGTTGCAACAAGCAGCAAAATTCACCAACAAAATAAACCAGACACTTCCTTTTGAAGCAATAGAAGCTGCCAAAGCCTTAGAATTTCAATGGCCACAATCCGAAATGCGACACGCCCTTATACGTTCGATTGGCATTGATTCGAGAAATATTGTAAGACTCATTTTTTATGCAAATGTTAATATTTTTCGATGTAACCTTTTCTAATTTCATAATTTTTCTAGCTCTTCGGTGACAATTGGAATCCATCAATGCCACGTTTTGCTGCCAATCTCAGTTTTAATCCACTAAAACCAATGAAACCACAAACAACCAACGCTGTGCCAAACACAACATTTGCCGATGCCGATTCAATGCAATATAGCATAAATAATAGTGGCAGCGCTGCCGAGGCAGACATGAGCAACTATGCGAAGAAAACGGATGTACCTGATGTTGAATTCGATTGGCAAGGTGCCGGCTTGGTGAATCCACTTGACGGTAAGCAAGTTTGTATATACCTTTCAATAAACTAAACCATAAAAACACACTTCAAATTCTAAAGCTATCACAAAAGTAAAACGCTTTCTCTGCAAGCCATGCGACAGATATGCGCTTTGTGTCTATTTTTTCCATATTCCTTTTTATATATCAAATTTTATTTTGTTTCAAAGCAACAATTATATGTTTGTATGTTTTGAGCAAACTTCTTCTATTTTATTTAAGAATTGATTTTGTGTAATTCAAGCCGTATCACCCAAAGCAACGTGTGTTCTTATACTCTCAAATCGTAAAAATGCTTTACAATTGCTTTACTTACTTATGACTTTTACTTTATGACTTATATATTTGCAAACTGCATGGAAATTGCTTCGTTTTTAACTATGCAACTGTGCTAAAAGCAAAAAGCGCGAGAAAATAAATGTGTACAAATGTATTAACGCGTGCGAAATGTGTGTAAGTTTGTATTGTTACATAATTTTCCAATGCCATTAAGCTAGAGAAATATTTCATACAACTTGTGCTTGTGTTAGTTTTCACTTAAAAATTCGCCATGTGATCCAATAATTTTGGCTAATGTCTAAATAGTTCTTTTTATCAAGTTTTCAAGTAAATTTAATGTTGAATTGTTGAAGTCATATCATAATAATAGTAAATATGCTTTACTTAAAATTTAAATGAATTTAATTTAAATTTAAAATGAAAATTAATTTATTTATATATGGCAAAATACGAGAAATCAGTTTAATATTAAAAAAATATTATTTGTTTACCGTTATAATTGAATGATAACGTAATTGAAATTTAATACAAAAATTAAAAATTATTAATTTTTTAATATTTTTATTAATTTTTTATTTATTATATTATATTGGGTAGTCGAAACATTTTTTTTTCACATTTCTACCGACCACCCAATATAATACCCTTTTATGCCCTGTTCTTGGTACATTAAGTACGCCACATATGTATGTACATCTCTATGTATTTTCGAATTTAGATATTTCTAAAATTTCTTTATTGGCGTAGACACCGCTTACGCGGCTGTTCTAAAAATTACAATTGCTTTTTTAATTTGCTTGCTCAATTTTGCATTTTCTTATGTCTTCAATAACCTTTTATCTTTTATTGTTCGCTTTCAAATAATTTCTCTCAATTTACCAATTATTATTACATAATAATATTTAGTGTTTATTTAAGTTGTTTACTAAACAATTTTTTATTTTGTTAATTAATTAACAAAACACTTGTGTATCTGTCTCTACTAACAATAACACCAACCAACCAACTTATTCGTTACCAATAACAATGCAATCAATGCTGATGAATTACAAAAACAATGACTAGCATCACATGTTCACACTTTACTATTGGATCTAGACCAAGTTATGGTGATGGCTACTAAGCTTGATAACTTAACTGTTGATTCCTCCTCCTCCTCCTTCTCTGCATGTGCAACGTTGGAACAAATTTCAACTACAACAACAACTACTACTATCACTAACAACAATACAACCGCTAATAACAACTTAATTAAACAAATGCAACGGCTTAATTTAACGCCAAAAACTACTAACACAACAACAACAACAATAATAACTACGCCCACTTGGGCTGCCACCGCTCAATCATGCTCATTATTATCTGCACCAACATCATTATCATCATTGTCGCCATCATCATCATCACAATCACCATCACCATCATTACTAAACAATAATAATGCAACTATATGCGCCAATTCAACGCACATTTTCTATCCAAATGCTAAACAACAACACGCTACTAACACTTATGCACTGACATATGCAAACGCTGGTCGCAATGCTTTGCCTCCGCTAAATACAAACGATTCACCGCCTCAAACGCTTATCGCTCACGGTCCCGTTGGAAATATCAATAACACCACCGTTGAATCGTTTTTGTATTTAAACAATTTTACTAATCACTTTTTGGCTATTAATCAAAATCATACAACCGCCATGAATAACAAAATTACGTACAACAACGACAACAACAATAAACTGTCTTTAAATGCAAATTCAACAATACGTTTTGCAATGCCAAATCCCAAAACTACTGAATCATCGAACGCAACGTTGAAATGCGACGATTTTTGTAATAATTTTAACATCCCAAATAAACCACTGGAATGTGTCAACTTCCACTCGAACTCAAATCGCTTATGGGACTGTAGTAGTAAGTTAAAAATTTGTTGTTGTGGCATATAATAAGGTATTTTTCATACAGTAGGTTATGGTAGGACGATGTGCCGCACCTTTTCTTTGACGAAGTAATTTCTAACCTAAAATTAAAAATTCTGAAATTAATTCAAAATCGTTTAGCGCGCTTAATGTGCGAGAAAAATGTTCACAGTAAACAAATTTGTTTAATTATACACAATTTTTCTACAACATTCACTAAAAACTCATTATTTATCATCAATGTTAGTTGCTGTTTATCTATGGCTTTTTTGCTTTGTGCAAGAACACAAATATTTGCTATAATATATCAATATTCCAAAAATTTGCGCAAAATTATTGTTCCCCAAAATATGATCATCACATATGTATAAGTAAAACTATTTTCCCTCAGCTTTTTTGCTATCATTTGCATATCAATTTTTGCGAAAATCGTTCTTTAGCTCTTTTTTTTTGTTTTTTGTTGGTAGCTGATCTACCATTTATTGGATCTCAATGTCTATTAATATGTCTTATCACACAAACACGAAATCTTTAACATTTTTCCTAAGTTATCACATCATTTGTAGCTTACAAAGCAGAAAGCAAGAATTTGTTTACACACCAAGCAACCGACTATCCCAAAATTGCATGAACAGCGGCATTCAAATGCTTTTAAACTCTTAAGAGAAAATGTGCGTCATAAGCCCTACTCTATTCTACCTATACGCCTGCAATTATGTGCACCATTGATTTTTTTTTTCAATTCCTAACCTTTGAGTTCTTCCAAAGCACACTTTTTATAATTTTGCAAAATCAGTATTGCTTAATCCTAACTATTTTATTTAGAAATGTTATAAAATCTAATTGTATATTCTTTGGTGGTAGACTGAGTACATAAGTATTTAAAATTTTTGGAATAAATAAAATAACTAAATTAATTTAAATTAAAGTAATAATATACTTTAAAATTCTGCGATTCATTTTCATATTTAAAAATTTGGATTCTCTTGATCCCTGTGCCGATCTCCAAGAAGACATCTGTTTAAATGTGGCTGGCTATGCGAAAGATTTTGTTGATTAAAATTATCTCAAGTCCAAAAAAAGCAAAAAATAAATATTACAATAGATGAAAGTAGGTTATGATCGAAGGACTAGTCAAAATTTTGACTTTTGACGAAAGACAAGAATTCGTCGTTTTTTGTAGAAAAATTTACACCTCAGAGTGGCTTAAAAAATCGCAATTATCACAAATATTATTCCTTCGATCTTTACCTGACAAATATATCAAAGAAGGTCGTGTTAAATCGGTCGTCTTATTTCGGGTAAATTTCCCTCAACGACTTTTTTAGAAAAATATGTTTTAAGTGTTGGAACCCCTACTTGACAAATATGTCTAAGAACGTCGTGTCAAAAATTTCAAATCAGTTGTTCTTTTTCGTGTTATTTTTCAAATACACCCATATCTACGAAACATTTTGCCGCATAGACTTCAAAATTTTTGAAGAATATCTTCAAATATATATACATTCGGCATATTAGCCAAAAATATATATTTTTCAAGTTCACAAGTGGATAATAACCCCTTAAGTGAAACCAAATGTATTTTAGGTTATGTCATTCTCGACTTTTTCGAACATTATTAACAAACAACTTCTAAAACAGTTAGCATATACATACATATGTATATAGAACAAATTACATTATTTTTGTAATATAATATATATTTAATTTTACCCTCTAAAGTTATAGATTAGAATAGAAGCTCAAACTTGTTAAAGCCCTACTTCATTTGGTCTTCAAAAATTTAGTAGCAAAGCAATACAGATGTATCGAGTCCGATAATTACGATCACTTTTATCAATTTTATTTAAAATCAATAAAATTTCCACTCTTTTTTGATTCTACTATGCTTTGTTTACTTTAAAATTTTAATTTTCAACTTTGTACCTCTCAATAAATTTTGCATTTTTAAGCTTACTTCTAATGAAATGATTCCAGATATAACTGTAAACAAAAAAAATAAAAAGTATTGCTTCATTACAGGGGCCAAGGGCGAGACAAACGCGCGAGAGACTGAAGCGGTTCAGCCGCCGCCGCCTGCTGCACGGCTTGATACACCCGATGACGAGCATCAATCGCATACAACCGCTACAAACGTCGGCGATAACATTTCAGAAACCTTAAGCAAAAACGATAACGAACTGACGGCAACGCCAAACAGAGACGCTTGTCCGTCGCCACTAGCACTGGACAATGCCGCATATCAGTTCACAACACCCGAATCAGGCATTAACAGCATCAGTAGCAGCATGTCTGGCAGTAGTATCAGTAACAGCAAACCATATGACAATAGTAAAACTATGACAACATTACGTTTGGGCGCTAATATCGTCGTGGATGATGACGATGAAACGGTGGTGACGTCCACCTACGCGGGACCTTTAAAAGAGACACACATTTATACGCCGTCGAAGACCGATTTGGCTATAACTATGAAAGCGGGCAAAGCTGCTGTCGGAGGAAGTGAACCGATTGATTTTGACTATGAAATTGCTGCAGCGGGTATAATCATCGATGAGAAAGTGGTGAAGAAAGAGTATCGCGATGTTGAGTACAATCCCGGCTTTAGTCTGGAGATGGTTGCTGAATACACCAGTGAGTTGCCCATGGGTGCACCGTCAACGTTAGTTAGTGAGCCGAGTGCCGTGAGTGTGCAAATACCAGCACAACAAAAAACAACCGATTTCGACAGCGATGAGTTTACCGAGTTTACGGAGTTTCAATCAGTACCACCACCTCCAAAGGCAACTGTACCTGCGGCAGATATACATTTTGGCACCAGTTTACCCACCAGTACAATAACGTCCAAGTTCCCCGCAGAACTAAATGCTAAAACGACACTAAATAACTTACCACCCGTCCTACCCGCAGCCGTTTCCAAGACAAAAGAAGCTAGTAATACACCAAGTCGTACGAGCTCGCCGTCGCTAGTTGACAATATGATACTCAGTCCAGCCATATTGTTGCCACAAGCTATACCCATCAGCACAAACAATACGGTGACATCGAAGACCACACCAACCATTGAATGGGGTGACTCAACGGCCAATATTAATCCCGATGAATTGGCGCGTATTGAAGAGCTCTTCGCACAGCCCAAAATATCGGCTGTGACCAAAGATGTAAACACTTCACAAAAAACATCGCCACTACATACCTATGCGGAAAAGCATACGAAAAATAATTCGATCTCTATAAGCGCTTCGGTAGCGTTGAAGGAGCAGGACTCCACACTCAACGATGACTACTGGTCGGAGTTTGTGTCGGTGCCGGTGACGCCACAAATACCAACTAATGCAAGTCGCCTCAACAACAACAACATTAATAACAATAATAGCAATAACAAAAGCAACAATAACAATCAACTGGTCATAACGCCAAAGCGCATAACCGATGTGCATATCAACAGTGCCAACAACAGCAATAATGCAATGCGCTCGCCGCGTCATCAACAACCAAACATCAACGCCCAACGCACGCTAACGCCAACACCACAACACAAGTCAACTGCGCATGCGTCCGCAAACAGCGTGCACATTAGCGCCCGAAGTAATGCCTACAACAGCAACAGCAACACTAACAGTAACAGTAACGATGACGATTGGTCCGACTTCGTGTCGAGCACACCAACACCTACGTCAGCCGCCACACAACAACAACATGTCGCATCCTATATGCCCGCCACACATGCGCCCCAATTTAACAGCGCCGCCTGGCAAAACGCCAACTTCTACAATAATCCGCTCGGTCTGTACCACCAGCAGGCGAACATGCAGACGCGCACATCACCCCTAACGCCGCAGCAGCAACAGTTGCAACTACAACAACAAATACATATAATGCAGGATTTCTCCACGGCGCCTGTAACAAACCGTCCACAAAACGCTCTGAATAACAGCAACAATGCCAATATGAATCATATGCAACAACATTCCAATACAACATACTCACCACTACAGGTGGGCAGTGCTCGTGTGGCGCCGAGCATTTCACTAATACCCGATTTGGGTTTTGTGGCGCCCGCTTTGCCAGTGCATACCGCTTTCGTCAATGTGCTGCCGAAGACGAGTTTTAATAGCAAGAAATGACGTTTATTAAATTGCGAGCAGACGCACAATCGCGGTCGCACAACGCTGGCACATTCCTATCGAACGCACTTACCAAACGCTAGTCCCGTTACAGCTGCTGCCACCACAACCATTCACGATATCCTCACATAGAGTCTCCTGCAAGGCGTTATCATCACACAATTGCGCTATTTATAGTTTACCATAAAGTGAAGAAATGTGAAAAGTGAGATTTTAGTTGTGAAATTGGCAACAAAACGAAATTATGTCAGAAGTGAGTAAATCCTTAGACACGATGCACCAATCGGCTGAAGCGAAAAGGATTTTTTCTGTTATTACCTTTAGATCGTTGCTTAGCTTAGTAAAATTAGGTCACTTCCATGAATGTTGATACATACATACATATGTGTACCATAGTTTCCCTCTCCTCTTAACTTTTTCCATTAATCCTTGTTAACCAAATTCAATGTGCTGGTCTTTTTATAAACCCAGCGGCGTATAAACTGTTAAATATATGTTTGATTAAAGTTCAGGCAAAAAATAGAGTAATTATTTTTTTATTTTTATTTTTTATTATTTTTATTATTTTTGTTTAATTATTTTTTTTCATTTTTTTCATTTATTTACTTTTTGTTATTTTTTTAATTTTTTTGATTATTTTTTTTTTTAATTTTTTATTTTATTTTTATTTTTTTTTTCTATTTTTTTTTTATTTTTATTTTTTTTTATTTTTTTTTTTTTTTTTTTTTATTTTTTTTAATAATTTTTTTTATTTTTTTCAAAATATTGACGCGCGCTGTTGTGACAAGCTCGACTTACGACATTTTTCACCTTATTGTTTTCTACTACAGAGGCATTTTTTGCTTTTCTGGGATTTTAAATAGTTTTCCAGTCATTTAATGTTTATAAAAATCAGAGATTTTGCAAATAAATAAATATTTTCTCGTGGAATGTTACGGATTTAGAACCCTTCCAACCATCTGAGCAAGTTCTAAAATTATACTTAAAAAACCGTTATATATATTATTTATTAAATATTTTCTCCGAAAATGTTAAGCCCTTCCAAACATATTCCGAAATTATACTACTTTCGAAAAGTTATATTGTTTGCAAGTTCTAAAATTATGCAATTAAAAAAACCGTTATCTATAAATATAAATATTTTCTCTGAAAATGTTAAGCCCTGCCAACCCCACTGAATATATTCCAAAATTAAACTAATTTCGAAAACTTCAGTCGGCATTGCGGCGGCGACACTACCAAATGAAGTTGAGAAATGAAATAAAGTGATATTTTTAACAATAATTGGCCTAAACCATTCTCTTGACAGTATTCAAATGATTTGAACCCATGTAAAATACGTTACAAGTGAGATGGCGCTATATTTACTTGGCTTAGTTTCATACATTTTACAAAACGAAAGTCAACATTAACAGTGGTGGATTAGGCAACATTTAGATAATAAAACAAATGGCATGATCATTGCTTAACAACACTACAATTATATTTATAGATTTTTGTTAGCGAACTGTCTACTTATTTAGCGTGTATTATGTCTGTTTTGCAACTGGAGACAGCTGTTCTTTGTATGGTTAATAAGTTAGGGTGATTAAATGATTGTTTGCATTGTCGTAGTCGTGTACATTTTTTACTATGTAGTATGTGTAAAAAACAACAACAATAATAAATTGAATGAAACTATTGGAAATTATGTATTAAACACAGTTAATATAGACACATTTGTTGCGGGGCGATTCAGAGAGCTCTACTTAAATATAGTACCTAAATATTGTAGCCTATGCAAAACAAAAGACCAGTATTCCATTACAAAAGCAAAAAAAAAATAAAATAAATAAATAAATAAAATAAAAATAGCAAAATGACATTAAAAATGTTAAGCATCTAATACACTGGTGTGTCAACTTTCTGCATCGGTTATCAAGAGGCAGAAGCAGTAACTATGTATGTGCATGGAATATATCCGCATGGATTTGGATATAAATACAAACTATATACCCAAAAAAATAATTACACACAGAAATATTATGTGTGTGTGTATGTAATTGTACTTAAACTCCAGTGGGAGCATTAAGCATTCATTATTAATAATTAATAAACTATATACATATTTATTTTCGGTTGATTTTATTATATGGCAAAAAGCTTTTGATTTTAATACATAAACAATAATTGAGTAAATAAATAAGCTTAAACGTTTTGAAAAAATATATTATTCGAGTAGACTGTTTTATTTGCATTGCAATTTTTTTTAAACAATAAATGATGTTATGGCTCAGAATTTTTTTTTTTATGGGAAATTTGAAAAATGCGTGAAAGTTATTATAAACGGTGCAGTAGAGCCAAAAGCATATCGCTCATTTGCTGCAAGACCGGCATAAATCAAAAAACGTGATTTTTGAGTTAATGCTGCAGAATTGTTCGTTATATCATACTTCATGTTGAGTGAAAAATTCATATGAATACCTCTTATATGCTCCGCTTGAGAAGATGTATTTCCTGTTTTCCGTGTAAGGTTACAGTCAGTTGAAAATTTTTAATGCGTTTTCTGGCAAATCGATTTTTTTGACTTATGCCGGTCTTGCAGCAAATGAGCGATATGTAACTGTATGTGCTGCGTTAAAAATGTTTAGTGGAAACCAATGCTGCAAATAATGCAATAAAAAATAACACTACTCAACAAATCTGAAGAAAAAATTTATGGCTGGTGTAACAAAAGTAGAATGATAGCGACAGCAAACCACGCCATATTTTTTCCTGCTCTTTTGACATTTCAGTAAGGTTTGTCATTTCATCAATTGAAAGACATGCCATCCAACAACGAGTCGAAATTATTGAAATTTTCTACCGAATTTCGGAGTCAGTGGCCTCAACTTTAAGAGTTTATGATCTTCACATTCGTCCTGTGGAATCAACAATTCACTGTCTAAAATTTGAATTCATAGGCACAGTATCAATTGTTCCCTTGCCAGTGAGACAAAGAAGTGTCGGAGATTATTACTGCCGCTGGGCATCCATTGAGTCAGACCCAAATCAGTCTCACACGTCGTACTCAACGATTGACCAACTCCGTGACGTCTTTGTGGCAAATTTTTCGAAAAGATCTTGGTCTACATCCTTACAAGATCAAATTTACGCATGAACTGAACCGTGAATTGGGCTGAGCAACAACTTGAATATGATCTGGAATTTCATCGAAAAATCATCTTCAGCGATAATGCTCATTTCTGGCTGAATGGCTTCGTCAATAAGCAAAATATGCATTATTGGTCAGAGAGGTATCCACACGTACTCCATGAGTCACCTTAGCTTCTTTTCTTCTTAATTGGCGTAGACACCGCTTACGCGATTATAGCCGAGTTAACAACCGCGCGCCAGTCGTTTCTTCTTTTCGCTACGTGGCGCCAATTGGATATTCCAACCGAAGCCAGGTCTTTCTCCACTTGGTCCTTCCAACGGAGTGGAGGTCTTCCTCTTCCTCTGCTTCCCCCGGCGGGTACTGCGCCGAATACTTTCAGAGCTGGAGTGTTTTCGTCCATCCGGACAACATGACCTAGCCAGCGTAGCCACTGTCTTTTAATTCGCTGAACTATGTCAATGTCGTCATATATCTTGTACAGCTCATCGTTCCATCGAATGCGATATTCGCCGTGGCCAACGCGCAAAGGAGCATAAATCTTTCGCAGAACTTTTCTCTCGAAAACTCGCAACGTCGACTCATCCGTTGTTGACATCGTCCATGCCTCTGCACCATATAGCAGGACGGGAATTATGAGCGACTTATAGAGTTTGGTTTTTGTTTGTCGAGAGAGGACTTTGCTTCTCAATTGCCTACTCAGTCCAAAGTAGCACCTGTTGGCAAGAGTTATCCTGCATTGGATTTCTAGGCTGACATTATTGGTGGTGTTTACGCTGGTTCCAAGATAGACGAAATTATCTACAACTTCAAAGTTATGACTCTCAACAGTGACGTGAGTGCCAAGTCGCGAGTGCGACGACTGTTTGTTTGATGACAGGAGATATTTCGTCTTGTCCTCGTTCACTGCCAGACCCATTTGCTTTGCTTCCTTGTCCAGTCTGGAGAAAGCAGAACTAACGGGCGGGTGTTGAGGCCGATGATATCAATATCATCTGCATACGCCATCAGTTGTACACTCTTAAATAAGATGGTACCTTCTCTATTTAGTTCTGCAGCTCGAACTATTTTCTCCAGAAGCAGGTTGAAAAAGTCGCATGATAGGGAATCGCCTTGTCTGAAACCTGGTTTGGTATCGAACGCCTCGGAGAGATCAAGACCGGCAGGTTACTGCGAATAGGAATCGCTACCGCTCAATGATAACCGAATACTTTTAGTCCAAATTGAATGATATGGACTTGAACAATATGTGGTTCCAAAAGGACAGCGCCACAAGCCAAACAGCGAATGTCACAATCGATTTATTGAAACCAAGTTTGGTGAACGTGTTATATCACGAAAAGGCCCAGTCAATTGGCCGCCCTGGTCGTGCGATTTGACGCCGATAGACTATTTCCTGAGCGGCTACGTTAAGTCTTTGGTCTATGACAACAAGCCAACTGCGATTGATGGACTTCGTATGAATATCGAACGTGAAATTGCAACAGCAACGGCCGATTTATGCTTGAAAACCGTTGAAAATTAGGTTCCGTCTCTGGACTTCTGCAAGCGTGGCCATGGTGACTATCAAAAGAAATCGAGTTTCATACATAATATACTTTGACAAGGCCAAAGAGTTTCATTGATATCCCAAACCATTTTTATTGTATTTAAAAAACTTTGTAGTGCAGAAAAAAGAGTTGTTTCGACGGTTCGGACCACAGGTAGAGGTGTTGAGTAAGTTGGTTTCATTGGACATGCCAAGTCGTGGTTAGTGTCTGCGAGGACTCATCACAGGAAGCTTGCAGGCATTTCGCAGGACGATTCCTGATTAGGGGCACGAGCAGTTGTCTCGAAGAGCAGCATAGCTCCTAAATAAATGTTCAATTCTCCATAATAACGAACCATGTACTTCTCGTATTTTTTAACTGATTCTTAGTTAACTCATTTATGTGTAATTATATATGTGTGGATATAATTCCACAGGTATTACATATTTACATATCCAAAAATTACATTTTATAGAACACGACACATTGACGAAAGCAACAACGGCTTTCAACCCATTTCCGTTTCATGTAAAATTTTATCGCATAACTGTAAACGCCGCTCCATGGTTGGATTTGCGTGCTAGATATCTCTCCAATGATTTTATGAAAAGCGCAGTTTCAGCATGTGGAGCTTCAATCTCACCACAAACGTTGCGATATTAAAATGCGGCTTCATTTATTGTGCCTTTGTATAATTGCGCTTGAATATACAGTTATAACTAGAGCAGAGGAGGAGCCCAATTACAAATTCGTCTTTGACCAGATAATACCTGTAAAGGAGGATGAAGAAGTGGCCAAAATTAAGTTGCAAGTGATTAGAAGTGAGGACGGCGTGAAGTTTAGTGGCGAGGCAGAACAACTGGTGGACTTGGATAATGAATGGAAGGTGACATAATAATATTTTTGATTAAAGAAGGCAATTTATAACTTCAATTTCATTTCAATGTACTTCTACAGTTAAATATATTGCTGAAGATTGCTGAAGACGCGAATGGCGAGTACAATTGGCTTATGCCAGTGCCTGCATTGAAAGTTTGTGATTTCATGAAATTCTACTACCGATTATATATTTACGAGTTGTTAGCTAATTACGCGAATGCACCGTCACCATTTGATTGCCCGGTTGTAAAGAACACTTACATCCTGAAAGAGTACCCTTTGGTTTCGAAGAATTTTGGGAAATTTTTACAGCCCGGTTACTACCAACTGGAAGTGAGTTTGCTACACGAAAATGACGAGAAAATCAAATACATCATCGAAGGTCATGTAGAGGAAGAGCAGTAGAGGTAGAGTGCAATTAATAATATATACCTACGTATATTCTTCGAATAACACCACTTAGTAATAAAAACAATAACATAAACGCAAAACTTGTATAACATCGCTTTTGAATCAAGGCCAGTAATAAATACTAAAACGTCGAAGTAACTTCCGAGCTATCCAAGATTCAGAGCTATTCTGCAGTATCCTTCTTTAGTTGTTTTTTGTTGTTGTCTGTTAATCAGATCTTCTATAAGATCTTGTTAATAATATTCCAAAAATGACAGGGAAATACTAACATCAGTTCGTTCGGCGTCCAACTACCACAATTACTGAACGACCAAAACTGAAGTAGTCAGAAAACTATAACCAATTTAATAACGGGGTTTCTCGATTTCTTTTGCATGGCCATCACGGGCAAGCTTGCATAAGTACAGACGCTGAACCCAATTATCGACGGTTTTCAAACTAAACTGTACAAGTCTATCTCAGCCCACTCACAGTAATGTGCCGGTCTTGATCATCACGAATGACGCCGCCGACCCATAAACCGCACGAAACCATAATTTTTTCGGGATGCAATGGTGAGCCTCATCACTGAGGATGAATTTTCGATGAAAATCCGGATCATTTTCAAGTTGTTGCTCAGCCCAATTCACGAACATACGATGAGCGGCTTCAGTTCTGGCGTCAATTTGATCTCGGAAGGATATAGGCCAAGATCTTTTCACAAAATTCTCACAACGACGTCACAGAGATGCCCAACACTTGAGAACGACGTGTGAGAGACTAATTTGGGTCTACCTCAAAATTCTCCACACTATGAGCACTTCTTTATCTCACTGGCACTGAAACATTTCGTACAGCGCCCGTGGATTAAAATTTTTTCACTAGACGCTCAATTGTTGATCTGATAGGATGATGACCATAAATTGGACATAGCGCTCTTAAAGTTGAGACCACTGACTCTGAATTTAGGTAGTAAATTTTAATAACTTCGACTCGTTGTTGGATCCTATATCTTTCCATGATGAAATGGCAAACCTTGCTGAAGAAAAATGTCAAAAGAGCAAAAAGAAATATGGTCGTTTGCTGACCCTATCTATCTACTTTTGTAGCGTCTCTATTGAAAAAGCCGTTACTTTAGCTATCTGCGACCGCAAGCCGTGGAACCCCGGAAGAAGTAGGCAACTGCAGAAATGTTAACGATAACAAAGTTCGATAGTTCCTCGATCCGTTTCCATAACAGTCAGATATACATATCCGGAATGAGCGCAAATTTTTATCAATTTTTAACTATATCTGCCGCTACAACAACAAACGTACTCTTTGCATCTTTCCGAACGACATCTGCGGTAGAATGATGAATTGTAATATTGCGGCCAGTCGGTTAGGACCGTCATTTAGTCGTTTGAACGAACGAAGATTCCTCTAAAAACTTTTATTATGGTACTAGCTGACGGTTGCCGAAGAAAATTAAGAGCTTCTCTGCTTCCCCAAGCTCTAACAAGCTAAAATAGAATAGAAAGTAAGGAAAAATTTATAACGAGCTAGGCATCCTGTAAAAATCTTAGCCGATGGACAATATGTGATATCACTAACTGATCCAATCAGAGAACTTGATAAAGGAACTTTTGTATAGATAGATGAGAGTAGGATTGGAACAGCCTCTAAGATCACAGTTTCAAAATGACTGTAAACCAATTTTATCAATTTACCGCAAATCAAAGGATGTAGCGACTGATAGACGGCCAGTTGCTTTTCTTATGCACAGCATGTTGAGTTCCTCCTCCGATGCATGGATGGGTAATACATAAAAAGCATAGCACTTGGCCCACATACTGGCAAGTTTTATGGAATTTCAGTTGGCATGAAATTGGAATTTACGATTTGCCTGCTCATGCCAAGCAATAAGTTCAAGCAAGACTTGGGCATTGAGATGTGTCAAGCGACATCGCCGTTTGTCGAAATGTGCGCTAATGAGTTAGAGTATGGAGGTAGTATGTACCCAACTACAAGGTAACAAAAACCTTTAAAAATAGCATAAAATGCTTTCTTCTTTGTATATCTTTAATTACTCCACTTTCCAGCTAAGTAATGCTAAAGCATCTGTAATGGCTCTACTATGGCGCCAATGATTGGATGTGCGATGCCATAGATGTTCATAGATTACGCGACGAACTGCCGAACATGAAGTCAGACTATCAGTCAGACCCTTCCCGAAATGGGCACATTTGGACTTTATTTGTGGCAAAGAGGCAAAGAAATACGTCTACGATAAAGTCATGGAAGAGAAAAACTTGATTTTAATTCTTTTTTGCTTCTATGGCAGGGATTCTCATTGCACGTACAACATTTATTATATGTCGGTGTCTATTCTGGATAAGTCAGAGTTTAACTTGCTACAGAATCCCGAAGGAAGCTACGCAAGGGTTACTCTCGTTTCTCGCGGCAACTCGAGCTCTTCATCTGCAATGGATAATGGTTTGACTCTAAATACGCCATTCACTGAGAGGGAGTCGGTGAGGATGTTGATTGCTCCACTGTGAAGGCGGTCAGTGCTTGTCGAAAGTTAGTTGCGTCCCAAGTCTGGTCGGCGTATTGTTTGATGTCGTCGATGTAGTTGAGAAATGATTTTTTGATGTTCCTAGGAGGCGGTTCTGCTCTAAGAAGGTGACTATAAGGATAATTTCTGCGAAAGCACCCCAGCAGGAACTACTTGGAGCATACAAGCCTCACTATGCAGGTGTTCGAAAGGAGAGTTCAAGAGCCATTTTGTCGTAGTTCGGAGTGCAGTGTTCTGACTATATTGGTGCGGCGTAATTAAGGGCCAGCCGGTAGATTGACTTGAGGATTTTGTTGCGACTCTGTACTTTGGCGATAATCGCGGTCATATGAGAAGTGAAGGAGCACAGACTGTCAAAATTCACATCTAGAATTTTACGATTATTGACAGACGGAACCTTAACGCCATCGACTGCAATATTATGATCAAGTCTATACTCCTTCGTCCAGTTTGTAAATATGGTTGCTGTGGATTTAGTGGGGGAGAGTGTTAAGTTCAGTGCAGCGAGGAAGCGAGAAAGGTCGGAGAGTATAGCCGTTTACCTTTGAACACATGTCATCGATTCCATTGCCCGGCGTCAATATCGTGCAATCATCAGCGTATTCTGATGGTCTTGGGAGTTTTGAAATGTAGAAGCTAAACAATAGCTAGGAGAGGGCACCACCCTACGGAACCCCTTGTTTAACTCTTCACAGTTTTAAAGTTTTACCTTGAAGTAGTACGGATGAATGACGACCCCTCAGGTAGTTCGTGGTCCACCTCTTCAGTCCTAGAGGGAGGGTAGTTTTGTCGATGTATGTGAAAATTCCCACAAGAGCCGGTTCTACGCACCGGAATTGACCCGCATTTGAAACGGCCAAATGCCGTTTTCATTCCAACCCCATTTAGATCGGTAATCTTAGTTTAAACATGTCCTCCTACGACCCTCGGGCTTATCAAATTGGAACGGACCGAAACTTATATTCGTTACAGAAAGAATGCTTGCTCTCTAATCTCTTTAAATGAGCAAACAGTATTTGTAGTGTAATAGGTGTCGAGGATTCCGTGAACGATTTTCAAGTAATTGCTACAAGTGCCACGACCTTGTCCAGTTACAACAATCCCTTTGGGAAGAAGTGTAATAAATTAAAGTTTATGAATATATGCCAATTAAATAGTAATGATACCTTTGTGTATGCATCAAAAAATATACATACACTGCATTTGGTTCTCTGTATTACATATGTGAGTATATAGATATAATCACAGCAGGTGTAAACTCTTGATTGGTGATAAACAAGGCTCATGTGCACTGTGTCACTGCTTCAAATGTACGGACACGTATAAACTTGAGTAACCCACGGTTACCAATGAGCCATAACAAATGACGTCTCATCTTTGTTATCTATTACGCGCGACTTAAATAATATTTTACAATCAAATGCGAAACCGTTAGGAGAAGCTAATAGAACTGAAGAAAGCGTAAAATATAAAAGTATAAATATCAAATAAATTTCTTTAAAAAAAGTCCAAAGTTAAAAAAAATCAATATGAAGCATCAACAAGTTGTTGTAGACTACTGGAATATGATAAAAACATCGTTTACCTGTTTGTTATTGGCCTTCTCTGGTTATATTTTAATCAAGTAAGTTTCGATTGATATAAGTGCACGCGAAGCAAAAGACTGACCATGTAATTTCAGAATGGTACAAACCATATTTTGGTTACCAGGATATTTACAGAAGAATCAAAAGCGTTTGGAAGAGTTGGCAGCGAAGTACTCTTTGGAACTTAACGATGATAAAAGCCTTGCTGATGTGCTCAAAGCACAGATAGAACCAACTATAGAGGAAAAAGAACCGCTAACAAATGAAAAGTGTGATGAGGCTAAGGACATTGGTGCGGATGTTGCGGCAAATGTGCAAGGCGAGCCCAAAAAACAAAAATAAATGTGTTTCATATTAGTGTAAACTCTCTATTATAATTTTATATTACTTTATTTATATGATATTAATCTATGCAAATATATTTCAATCTTTTATAGCGCAGCTATAAATCTATGTCAATTCTACTATAACCGGCATGTCCTCAGGATCTTCATCAAGCAAACCCTCAAAATGCCATTGCAAGGTTTTCTGTAATTTTCTACTAAGTTTATCCGCACTTACGCCCAGACCACCCAAATTTAGGTTAATTAGCAACGAACGCACATCTTTATAAACTGAGTTATATTCACCTGGTTCCATAAGTTCTTCGGGCAGGTGTGGTAATTGTTGCATTAATGCTTCAGCATATTTCATATAAAGCATTTTGAAATTTTGCACCGCTTGCTCAGAGTGTGCCAACAAATGCAGTATGTTGCGCCAATGTGCCAGAGACTCTACCGAACAACCAACAAGATAAAAAACAAAAGCCAATTGCTCCTCCTCGATTAAAGCTTCCGAACTATGAAACATGCCGACAAGTGTCTCAATTGCATGCACACAATCAATGCTGTGACGCGATACTTCAGCGGGTGTTGCATTCTGTGGCACACGCGCAGGTACTTCAGTGAAGCGTGGCGCAGTACCTTCAACCGGTTTCAAGTTGGGTAGCAAGTCACTTTCGTTTACAATTGTTTTAGTGCTTTGTTGTTGTAAATTGTTTGTGTGTAACGTGCCTCTTGGTCGATCCTCATCGGAACAAGATTGTAATTCTACATTTGTACGTATTGGACCCAATGTTGGTCTACAACGTTCGACTGTGCCTTCGGTCACTTTGTCTGTTAAGAGTTTCCATTTATTGTAAAATCGATAATCGTAAGGTGCTAGAAAACTATCGAATTCCTTGAGATTATCGCGTATACGTTTCTTTTCCAATTCTTTGTCATCAGACTGACTCTCCTGCATTTCTTCATCGCGTTGGCTCCACTCACGCACAACTACCTCTTCACTTTTGAAATAATGTATAAAACCCACACGTGGTGCTACATCACCATATGGACCGCAGGATGCACACCAGATGTAATGCGGACCAGGCGGTATCATTTTTACGCCACGAAATTTTTCGCCAATTTTGTAGTTGCAAAGATCAATGCCGAATTCTGTGCCGACTGGCGCTCCTGTTATTACCAACACTGCGCCGGTAGCGAATAATTTCTTGGCCAGTTCAGGATCCATTTCCAATGCGGTTTCGTCAACATTCATGGTTTTATTTATTTGTATATTTGCTATTAAAAAAAAAACAATACTTTCTTTATATTGCGAAAACAAATTTAACTTTTAATACAATCAGCTGTTTGATGTATACAAATGAAAATAGCACCCACACTATGACATGTAGAGATGCCGTACGTTTTGAAATCCACAATTTTTTATTTAAAAGCAGTACAATATGTGGGTTTTATTTAAGGGCTACTCTCAATTACAAAAACAATAAACGAATATATTTGAATTAAAATTCGTAGAGATATATTTGTTAATGAAATGTAATCCATTAACAGTAATGTATTACCCTTACCTCGTATATCTCGAACTAACCATAACTATTGTAGTTCAGTGCAATAATCCCCGAACCAAATTGAAACCATTATTTATTACATTTATAGATATATATATGTAGATATATTTGCACTCAAAATTTTATAAAACAAAAGAATAATTGAATAATATTGTACTTAATCGTCTAACTAATGTATATAACTCAGCTCAGCTAAGCTATTTAAACACATACACTAATTAGCATTAACGATATATGTAAACATATATGTACGTGTTTTATTGGATATATGTATGTATGTATATGTATGTGTATTTTTATAAATACAATTAAAATACAAATACAATTATACGCGTCTACTCAAAATACATTCTTATAAGGTATAAGCCTATCATAAAATGTTAAACATTTAGCCATTATTACCGTTATAAACAGAATGCGGAACTGCTGCCTTCTTGTTTTATTCACGCAGGTGTCAAAGTTATCATAAATTGATTTTAAATCAAAATATCTGCTTTACTTGTAATTGCATGTATGTATGTGTGTATATATAATATCGCATTTTAGGATTAACGCTAAAAATCAGTTACGCTTCTCTAATAAACTTGAATTTCCGCATTTAACACCACACTAACGGTTTTTAATGTGTTTTAATACGATTTTTTCAGCTCTAGTAAATAGATAAATTCGCTTATGCTGCTATGCAGTGTTCAAAATACTCATTTTTTAAGTCATTACTATTGCTAGCAACAAAAAAATTATATAACTTTTGGAGCTTTATAAAAATAAAATAATTTGCCATTAATATTAATGGACGATCTATGAGCAAATCGCGCTTTACTCGTGTTAAAATTTATAAGTGAGTATTTATATGATAAATATGCAGGCGCCATCTACAGCATACCTCATAATGTTGAAACAAAATTACAAATAAATATGGTTTTTACATAAAACTTTAGTTATTGTGGAATCACTTGTTGCTACGACCATTTTATGGTTCTAAAGTACGTAAAGGAAGACGATTGTAGGTGTTAGCGAGATTTACATTGGCAACCGACAATAATTCGGGACGTTCAGCCAGTGTATCGGAAAGAGCGCGGAATAAGATGTCTGCAAGAAAGAAATGTTCGACAATAACAATAACGCTTCAACAATAAAAAATTAAAAATAATAATAAACATACGTAAAACTTTCTTCTGCAGATCAATTGGTATGACACCAAGATTGCCCTCACGTTCCAAGAAATCAGTTAATTTCTGTAATTCGTGTTGTGCCTCGTCGGAGCCATGTGCCAACGACTGTGAGAACATAATCTGCAAAGCGAAGTATACCAATACATATATATTACTTATACACAGACAGCTAACATACCTTAGCCAATTTGTATAAAATGTCTTCCAAAGTATATTCATTGTACAAGAATTGCGATATCTTAGCTCTTTCGCCGTTCTCATCATAATCATTAAGATCTTCATAAAGATAAATTGAAAAATTGTTAAATTAATAATTAACTTTTAAATTATTAATTAATTTTAATATACAAATTTAATTATTAAAGAATTTTCTCATTCACCTTGAGCCCCATCACTATTTGGCACTGGCAATTTATGCCATACCGGTACACTTTCAACTGGTTTCATTTGATTTTGATTGCTTGTGTGCAGTAGTCGCTCCAGTTGTAAATAAGGAAGCAGTGGTTTTTCATTTGTTGCTGCGACAGTGGGCGGTGCCACCGGTTTGGTTTGTGGCATGTCAAACATTTTCTAAAATCACACAGACATATACATACATACATAGTTTAAGGCAAGTATATATTATTTTTAGCGTTTAAGTTATTTACCTTATCAATATTTATATTCAGCCCAGCTTCTGGGAAGATGCGATTTGTATATGACTGCTGCAGGTACTCAATGCCAATGCGTACTTCGCGTAGGAATGCTAAAGCATTTTCACGTGACATCTACGAACAAACATTATTTATATCAAATCACAATTATTAACAGTTCATGGAGACATACCACTCCCCGTTCGACTAGTTCTTCAACGGCGCGAGCCACACCTGCCTCATCGCCAGTCCAAAACACGTACTGCGCCATGTCAAATGCTGATAATTGACCATTGTGACGTTTAAGAAGTGTTTCGACGGTCTATTCAGTGTACGATATTAAAAATATAAATTTAGATTTAAGTTAGTAATTTAGTGTAAAAAGAAACAAGTTGGTTTTGTGATATCTAGTATTTGTATGTATGTAAATAGTTTATAATTATGAATAGCGTGGCTTCTGACAGTTACGAAAAGAATGTGTTTTCATGTAAGTATGAAATAAAAAGGAATGCGGCAACGAAGTCTAAAATTAAAACAAGATACAAGAAAACCCGTTAACTTCGCATGCACTGAGGCTATAATACCCTTCACAGTTACATTTCTTATAGCATAAACGAATATAAAGAATCTCTATCTTGAATTGGATCGATCAATTTGTACGGTAGCTATGTACATGCTGTAGTGGTCCGATCTGAACAGTTTGTTTGGAAATTGTATTATTCTTTAAAAATAAGCCAAATCAAATTTCGTGAAGATATTTCGACACATAAAAGTTTTCTATATAAGAACTTGATTTTGAACTTTCAGTTTGTATGCCAGACATATGATATAGTACCAGATATATGATATATGAGCAGCTTCGTAGAGAAAAGGGGATGTGTGCAAAATTTTTGTTGAATATCTCTAAAACTCCGGGACTAGTCCAAAGCTAAATCGACTTAGCTCTTCTCGCTGATCAAATATGTATACATATTGTATTATAGGGTCTCCAACTGTTCTTTCTGTGCCTTACAAACGTAATGGCAAATTTAATAAACCCTGTTCAGGGCATAAAAATCGATATTTAAATTATGCTGCTGCCAAGAGATGCATTTCAAATTCACTTACTAACTTGCCAACTATTTCAAGGATAATTTGAATGCAT
Organism: Bactrocera zonata; assembly: GCA_037783105.1. Taxonomy (NCBI): domain Eukaryota; kingdom Metazoa; phylum Arthropoda; class Insecta; order Diptera; family Tephritidae; genus Bactrocera; species Bactrocera zonata. Next base: position 36,660 of record JBAWJQ010003031.1, on the reverse strand, counting down.
AGCTTTTTGAACCATACATACTTAATAACTAATATAGCTGTGTGTATATAGTAATATGGATGTTTATATATGTATGTACATATGTATATGTTTTTATGTAGTATGACTGCACATACTTATGCATATGCTTTGGCAGTGGGAGTCTTTCGAATCTTGGCCAAGCACTTGATGTGCATGAATTTGATTTATAACCCTGCAAGCAAAGGCACACATACATATATTACACATAAAATTTATCGTTAATGATTGGTGCCTTTCTAAATAAAATTCTTTTGTTATTCTTGTATCATTAAAGAGGCAACCAATACGGACGATTTCCTTGCAGGGCTGTGCTTATATCCGTTAGCATTGTATATGACACAAATATGTATGTATGTGTTAATGTATGAAGTGAAGAACGTTTCATCATAAGAACCTGTTGTGGCTTTAAGGGGACCGAACGACGTTGGGCTGTTGGTTTAATTTGCTCAATCAATTTCTCTGTTGGATTCGTTTGCGCGGTTTCTTGCCCATTCGCGGCGGCACTCTCGACGTCAAGTGGAAGTGTATCTGATTCAGGTGCATTTGTGTCTTTGCCTGCGCTGATGGCTTGGACGGTTGCTTGAGTAGTGGTGGTTGTTGTTGTTGACATTGTAGTACTCGTGGAAGTAGACGTGGCGGTTGTGGAGGTAGTTGGAAGTACTTCCGGATTTTGACCGAATGCCAAGCGTGCGGCACCATAGAAAGGCTGTAGCGAACACATTTACATCCATAGGCACACATACATACATACGTGCAAATTTACGACATTTTAAGTAGGATATTGCTTTATAAAGTTTACACAATTACATAAATATATAAAAAAGTATTTACCTTGATAGCAGATGGTGCAGGCGGACCGCCACCATTTGGTATAACCGCACCAATTTCAGCAGTTTGCTGTTGGTTAGCCGCACCACCCTCTGCTGGTGTTTTACCACCATTGTCATGTTGTAGGGTAGGTGGCCGATGAACGCCACCACCTTCAACTGGTGAAAGTTGCTCGCCACGCGTTTCAGGCTCCACGGGTGCCACCGATAACTCTGTTGTTGTGCTCTTCTCTAGTTTTGTAGTAATAGCAGGCATTTGCTCCAATTGACGTTCCAATTCTTGCGATTCACTAAGCGGTTCAGCACTAACTGGTTTAACGGCGCCTGTATCGGGCACAAAAGTTTGCTCAAAATTTGACGGCAATTGTACAGTGGCTTCTATGTTTTCACTGCCATAATGGTCCTTCAAATGCTCTAGTTCCAACACATCGGCATCAGACTGCGAATGAGAGGAACAGTATGTTAGCCAAATCAATTTAGATCTAACTGCAAGATATCTTTCACATATCACTGTGTGTATATATGGATATATGGATGTATATATATGTTTGTGTGTGTGTATCGTCGGTAAATAATGCTTACTTGTATTTCCAAGCCGCTTTTTTTGAATCTGTAAGCGTTCTCGCCATATGCGGAAGAACCTGTAAAGATATACATACATATGTACATATATAATTAATAAAATATGAGTACTTTTGGCAGATCGCTCTTATTAAAATTTAAAATTCTTGCTATCATTTGGAACACCCAAAAATAAAACATATAAGTAAGTAATTTATGTAGATATCATGTTGACGATCTGAGTCGACTTAGCCATGACCGCCTGTCCGTCTGTCAGTCTGTCTATATGCTGTTATAAAAATTGACAAAAAAGTTCTTTTATAGAACCTCTTTGGTAAAACCGATGTTATCTTTTTTCTTATTTCAGTATCCACTTTATTTTCCATAATGTCATCAAATAATGTATTAAATAATTTATGTATGTATGTATTCAGTACTTACCAAATAGAAATGGTAGATTTATAGTTGGATATGCGTAAAGTGCAATGACTCCATTGAGTAACCAAATCACTGTGTGCAACTGTTGCGAAATCATTTTGCTCTTTGATGTGTTTCGATTAAACTGAATCAAAAACCAATAATAAAATATTAATAACTCCTATTAAGAACAATTATATTGTACATACTGTTGATAAATGTTATAAATACATATGTATATGTATATAGAACAATTTTATTCAGTGTACAAATATGCATAAGTTTTCTTAATCCTTCTCACATTTTCAGCACGTTAGACGTGAATTGTAATCATAAACTCGTAAACATTACCTTTCTAATGATAATTTATAGCAAAAATGTATTGCTTGCTTATAAAACGATTAATCCTGCCAACAAGCAGCGTTGAAAGGATGCAACGACCGTCATCGATTGCTGCTAACACTTTAATCCATTCAAATTGCAAGCATTTAAGGATGCACACACACATGTATGCACGTATAGTATATGCGAAATATTCGGGTGCACGAGCACTCGTGCCCACCGTTTATTATGCGTTCGAGTGTCTAAAAATAGCATGAAAACACCAACAAATCGATATTCCACAACAAAAGTAACTATGCAAATTGTAAAGTTAAGAAAAACAGTGCCAACAACGTGACATATTGGAGGGAATGGCAGTTACATATACGAACATATGTACATATGTATATACATACATATAAGTTATGTACATAAGCCAGCTTTATAACAAAGTAGTTCATTGCGCAATTGAAGGAATGGATGAAATTGATTGAAGTTGGCAGGCGAATGATTTATTACAATGACATTGTTATGCTCATTATTTTCCCTTAAGTATTTTGCATTATACGCATTTATATATGTATATGTACATATGTAATTTTTACTATATTATGAAAATAACCTATCACCTATAACCTACTTATTATCAGGTTGATATTATTTCCGACTGTTCGCCCTTGAAACTAAACCATACGTGCATAAATAACCGTTTACCTAGCGTAGTGCATAAATATAGGCAGTTTCCGCCCCACTTCCGTATTAGAAATCAATGCAAAATGCATCGATGGATTCACGTCAATCAAAAAACTACGCAGATTACTACAGCAATTCTCTCTATTACAATATGTATTAGCATATTTTGTTATTATTTAATTCTAAAACTGGATGTCGTAATATTTCGGCGCTTCAAAACGCTTTCTAAATAAATAATGTCTCATTCCTTCCCCTAAAATATTTTTTTTATTTGTTTATTTTTAGCGACTTTAAATTGTCGGTTCCTTCACAGCTTCGCTACCCATTTAGGTATTCCTGTTTTTCTGTTATAACTGCATACAGTAGTCATTTTTGCAAATTTCTTTCAAATTGTATTTGTTTCATACGGAACTTCCTGATTTAATTTACATCACTTCTCCTTGTACATACCACTAAAATTTATGTAAACACGTCCGCTCTTTTCGAAAGTATGAAAACCTTTAGTTGCAACTTGCAATCATCCTTACCAAAACAGTTTGAACTGTCAACCACTGTCCTCGAAGCTTTTAAAGGCCAATGAAAGCTTTTAAGCTTTATTTGAACCATGTCCAACTAATATATATACAAATGTAACTTTTGAAACAAAACTTGGTTATTGTTGTAATTGAAAAGGTTTTTTAACAACACATTAATTTTATTTTTATTTTCACTACTTATTACTAATGTCAAATTAACTGCATCCTGGGAATGGCTCAGTGCGATTTTTGCGTAGCACAAACTGTATTTTTCGATTCATATCTTCATTGTAGATGGCTTTGCATTTCTCGAAGTTAACGCGACGTCGAACCTGAAAACGTAAATTGAATTTATGTATTTGCAATTCAGTTCGCATTTGTATGGTACTAACCTGATATGGTTTTTCATAGAAGCGTGTTCGCCGGTATTGATCAAATATTTCTTCTTTACCTAAAATACGATTTAATAGGCGGCAAGCTTCTTCAACATTATTTTTTTGTACCATTACGGTACGAGCAATAAATTGTGCGTGTTTCATTTTGTTTTTTAATTTTTAAACAATATTATGTATTATTTTATAACACCCACAGAAAAATATGCTGCAACTAAAATATAAACAGCTGATTAATCATCCCCTATTAGTAAATAAACTTGACATCTAGATGTCACAACAATACAACTGCTTCAGTAAACAAAAACTACTCTTCAATTTTTGGTTTGTATATTAATTTAAAGTCATTTTCATTTATTCCCAGTCTTTTCCATTTTCATTTATTAAAAAAAAAATATTTCAGAATATTACCAAAAGTATTGAAGATATTATTATAAAAATTATTTTTTTACTATCACACTTCTTTATCGACAAAAGCGGAACATATGAAAAAATTCGATAGAATATCGATTTTCAGTGATGTAATTATGTGATGATTCCAACAACCGAATACTTAGTAGGGCAAATTTAAAATATCGTGTGCTTCCTTCATTAAGTTTTTGCCGCAAAATTTGTATCTTACTAAACTTTATGAGGCAAAAAGTCAACCTAAATACGAATAATTAATTTCCAATATTATTTTTCAACATAGAAAATAAGAAATCAAATTTATTCATCCATAAAATAAAAAATATTCATTCAGAAAATATATAATTTTTTTACACCTTATATTTTAATATACATATATATTTGTAATAAACACCTTTGTAATATTACTATTAATTTATGATATACATAAGTTGATATTAGTAAATTGGTTAAATTTTTTTGCTTCGAGAGAAGCCCGGTCCACTAGAAACGATAAATAATAATCGATAAGATCTGTATTACCGGCACTCACGTTTCTATTCTAGAATATTCATGCGTCAGCCTTGTTCGGTATTTCACATTTCCTCAGTTGAAAATCAAAAGGGCAATCATTTGAAGTTTCTTCTCGTCGGAGGTTTATCTTGATCGCAGTGTGACCACGTTTCTATTGTGAGTTTAAAGAAAATATTGTGTAAATTATTCTGGCATTTACAATATATTAAACAAGAGATAACAGCTGGGAACAGGAGATAAAGAAAACACTATTTACAAACTATAAAAATAAATTTTCCCCCAAGTTCTGTACCCTAGAGGCAGGTAATTATAAAATAGCTGGAATAGTATATTGCGTACTTAGATTTGCAGAACTAGTAGACAACAAAAGAACTTTTAAGGGCCATTTTGCAATTTAATATTTATCTAATTTCCAAAATTAAATGTTCGTGTGGCAAGTACTATATGTAAAAACAAACATTGGATGAAAAATTAGAATATACGTAGTATTTATATAATGAAATAAACTGCTAGCTAATGGTAAGATGGCGTCACGTTAATAGTTTTCAAGTTAGCATATTCTTGAACTTCGTATCATAAAATTAAATTAGATTTAATTTTGCAAATGAATAGCGAGTTGGCGTCTAAAATCCGACAAAAAATTGAACTAGGTACATAGGTATCTACTAGCCAGACAGGCGGTGACGAAGGTAAAATCGATATTACTGCAGCAGGCTACAACAATCGAAGTTCGAAGTGTTCGTAACTCGTCGTTTAACTTTGTTCGTGCAGTTTTGTTAAATGTAGTTGTTCCTACTCGTTACTTTTCTATGCACTTTTTTGCCCCCTCTTGAAAATGACAAGACCGAATAGTTAGACGCATTTTCTGGATATTTCGTAATTGCAAATGTTTGCAATGTTTTCATTTATTATTTGAAAGAAATTGAGTAGGTGTGAGTATAAGGAATGGGATTATCGAGAATACACTTTTGTATCTACCTGTTCATGTCTGGTCGCACATTGTTGCATATAGAAAGCAGGTAGAAATGGATAGAAAGTTCCACTGTATCTAATCATATTTGCCGATCCATGAATATGCAGAATTTTCACACATCGTGTTCAGTATTGATTTGGAAGAGTAACGACCTAAACGTTAAAATTTAATTATAAAAGTAAGAACGGAAATTTTAAGTATGCAATTTTAGTTTCAGCTACTAAAATATACACAACAGTGCAATGGCATATTAACAAATTACTTTGAAAATAGTGGAAGACAGAAAAAGTGGAGACTTTTTGATTGGTTTACGAAACGAGTGAATGATTGTGTAAATTAAACATTTTAATAAACGTGTTATTTTAGAATTTTACATCAATTATACTTCACAATAGAAATATAAAAGTAATAGTAAAAACTTTTGAGACAATGAAAAAAATTGGTCAAAAAAATATTTAATACTTCGTTTATATATTTTGCTCACTTCGTGTATTTCTCTACACTTTTCAGGTCGTACATTTTCGTCTTTTTTCCTTTGGAGGAGCTGTGAATACTTTTTTATTTGATTCATAGATAGAAAAGAAATAAGATAATATGGTTAAAGAAACTGGTTATTATGACCTGTTGGGTGTAAAGCCCGACGCCAGTAGTGAAGAGCTGAAGAAGGCCTACAGAAAATTGGCGTTAAAGTATCATCCAGACAAAAACCCAAATGAGGGTGAGCGTTTCAAAGCAATTTCACAGGCGTATGAGGTGCTGTCAGATCGTGAGAAGCGACAGATCTACGATGATGGCGGCGAAGCGGCGATCAAGAAAGGCGGTGCTGACACAGGTGACTTCCGCAGCCCCATGGACTTCTTTGAGAAGTTCTTCGGAGCTGGTTTCGGTGGTGGCGGTCGTCGACGCGAGCGTCGTGGTAAGGATGTTGTACATCAGATGTCTGTTCAGTTGGAAGAATTGTACAATGGTGCCACACGCAAGCTGGCATTGCAGAAAAATGTGATTTGCGACAAATGTGAAGGTCGCGGTGGCAAGAAGGGTGCAATTGAGAAATGTATGCAATGTCGTGGTAGTGGTGTAGAAACCCGTGTACAACAGATTGGACCTGGTTTAGTGCAACATACCGAACAAGTTTGTCGTAAATGTTTGGGAACTGGTGAGATGATATCTGAGAAGGATCGTTGTAAGCAGTGTAATGGTAGGAAAACTGTTAGGGAACGTAAAGTATTGGAAGTGCATATAGAGAAAGGTATGCGAGATGGACAGAAAATTATATTTAACGGTGAGGGGGATCATGAACCAGATTCACAACCTGGCGATATTATTATATTATTGGATGAGAAAGAGCACTCCACATTTGTGCATGCCGGTACAGATTTAATGATGAAAATGCCAATTCAATTGGTGGAAGCCCTTTGTGGATTCGAACGTGTTATTAAGACACTTGATGATCGTGATCTTGTGATCCGATCAAAACCGGGTGATGTTGTCAAACATGAAATGACCAAGTGTGTCATGGAGGAAGGCATGCCGTTATATAAGAACCCGCTGGAGAAAGGTCGTTTGATCATTCAATTCGAAGTAATCTTCCCCCCAACTATTCCACTAACAGTTATTCCCACACTCGAACAATGTCTACCCCCAAGGCCAGAAGTAACCATACCACTAGATGCTGAAACAGTCGAATTGGTAAGTTCATTTAATTTATGTTGATTTGTAAATTATTACAACATTCTGTACAATTTCAGGAGGAATTCGATCCCAAACAACGACGCCAACAACAGCACCAACGTATGGCGTATGAAGAAGATGATCGCGGTTATGAGCAAGGACCCAGAATAGAACAGTGTTCGTCAAGTTAAGCGCATACCGCCAACATCTCCAACAAGCAAATTATGTTTAATCGTTTAAATAATCCTACAATAATAAGCCGTGAACACGCAGAAGCACTACATACAACACTAGATAAATATTAACAACTCACCTGAGCAGAACAACAACAGCGAATTAACAACAGAGTTCATTTACTGGAGCGATTAACGAAGCGCCTGTTGGTTTCCTAATTGACAATGTGACTTTGCTGCAGCAATGTTTTCTTTTTCACAACAATCATCGCCAAACAGCACAAGTCCGCAAAATGAAAATATATCGCTACCATAAACGTGTTGTACATCCCCTTTTTTGGAAAAGTCTCTATGCAATGTCATAAACAAGGCGAATTCCTTAAGGCTATTCAATTTCACTCTAGACTACAAATTAGAAATTCAAAAGGAACTATTAATTTAAATGGTTACATTAACGGCAAATATACTATAACACTTAAATATGTGTATCTTCTTTCATTTACTGTTTGGAAATTTCAGCGAGTATGTGAGAATTTCAGCATAATTTTAGGAATTCATCAAAATTGGACTTACATTTTAGGGAAAAGCGGGGTCTGCTGTTCAGAAGCTGATGGAAAATTAAAAAAAAAAAAGTAGGTGTAACTTTGAGGTTATGTTGGTATGTTTTAGTCGTAAAAACATTGCAATCAATAACAGCTGATTGTATGTAAACATCAACAAAATGATGGAGAAAATATAAACAAATCACGACTCCATTGCACCAAAAAATAAGCGAAACTATGAATTTGATCATAATTTTAAGTGTTTTTCTATTAATTTTTTTTAGTTATTTTTTTATTTTATTAATTTTTTTATTTTATTAATTTTTTTATTTTATTAATTTTTTTATTTTATTAATTTTTTTATTTTATTAATTTTTTTATTTTATTAATTTTTATATATTTTTTAAATTAATTTTTTTATTTTTTTTATTTTTATATATATTTAAATTAATTTTTTTTTTGTTTTTTGTTTTTTTTTTTTTTTTTTTTGTGAAATCACTTTCCAAGCAAATCACTTGGCAACCTTTAACGCTTTCTACTGTTACACGTAGTCCTTTGTTTACATCTAAAAAAATGGGAAAAATCGTTTTTATAATAAAAACAAGAAAATATGTTAATTACGACTTCACCGAAGCTAAAATATCCTTCACAGGCACAATCTTTTCTTACAAGAAGTTTATTTTGATCGTTCCGTTTTTGACTATGGTCTGTAGTGGACCGATCTGAACAATATGTTCGCAAATTGTACTTTTGCTTTGAACCATATTCCTTGCCAAATTTCGTGAAGAAGATCCCTTTTCAAATAAAAAAAGTTGTCCATTTTGATGGTTCAGTTTATATGGTAGCTATATACTACAGTGGTTCGATATCCACATCGGTACCAATGAGTAGCTTCTTAAGGAAAAAAGGACGTATGCAAAATTTTAGATCGATATTTAAAAAACTGAGGGACTAGTTCGCGTATATACAGTCAGAGCGGCAGGTGGACATGGTATAAAAACAATTTGTTTATGAAAACGACTTTTCTCCTTCTCATGAAACATTCTATAAATTTTAAAACGTCATTAAGTTTTCATTTGTATATTTAAAAAACATACACGAACTTTATTATGTGTACAATAATACAGAGTTATAACTAGCTGTACCATTAAAGCTGGTAGAGCATTATTAGCTTAAATCTGTATCTACGAATACCCCCTATTCCACATCTATACGAAATTCCTGAGTGCAGTCACCACACCCAAGCCAAACAACAGTTTATCCTCAACAACCTTCCAACTTTTCTCTTGCACTTCTGAAACTTGCTCCAATGCGTCAATAACATCTTCGGAGTCCAATAAATCTATGCCGTAGACACGTAGGAAAACACTCAAGTACGCTTGCGCCAGTTCATAGTTGGTGTTTGACTGAAACATCGATTCAATTGTTTTCAAAAAGGCAACCATGATGCGATAAGAACCGCCACCATTCGGATGCAACGATTTAATTTCAAAATCAATCATGGATGGACCAAGCTTTTTAAGATGATCAACACATTGTTCATAATTTTTGCTGTCTGCCGACGCATGAAGCATTTTACCGAAGTTGGTTAATGTGCTGAGCCCACCAGCACCTGGCTGCAAGACACGCGAGCCATCATTATCAGCTGCATTGTCGGCGTTTTGACCGATATCAAACTTTATATCTAAGCCAGCAACAGTTGGCAGGAAAAAGGGCGCTTGTTTGGGCGTTTTAGGTGGCGCCTTCGGCTTATTACGTTTCTTAATTACTTCGAGGTCGAGCAGATTTTGCCAACGCGATGCCGCAGCGCCAGAAAGTGTAATCAGATCATTATCTAGCTGTGCTGGTGATTCGTATGTTAAATTGATCTCTGGACCCACTTCTTCATCACTCATATCCTCGTCTTCATCATCGCCGGTTTCAGCCAGTTTTGTTTTCTGCATTAGATCAGCTACGTCCATATCATCGCTGGCACTAATTGGTAAACCAACGAAGGGCGGCGTACTATATGGATTGATGGAGCGCAGTGTTATTTGGTTGAAGAGCATCTTATTCGCCCACAAATATATTCCCAAATAGTTTACATGTGCTGTTGCAAGAAAATCACCATTTGGTGACATACTAAGCGACACACATGGACGATCTACTTTGAAGTGATCTATCATGTAGGAGGATGGTATATCCCATACTTTGATGGTCGAATCCATGCTTGCGGTAATGAGCCATCGACTGTCGGGGCTGAATGTCATATCATTCAATTTGGCAATGTGTCCCTCGAATTTACGCACCACAACACGTGTATCCACATCCACAATGTGCACGGAGAAGTTAACCAAGGCAACAGCAAGCATAGCACTCTCACGGTGTATGCGCATTAGCGCGATTCCATCAGTAAATTTAAGACACTTCATGTAATTTGAAACTAGGACCAAAGGATAAAAGTAGAAAAGCTTAATTATTTACCAAAAACTATAAAAATTAAAAAAAGTTTACCTTTCTCTTTGAAAGGCCAAAATTTTAGGAGGCCATCACCACATCCAGAGATGACGAACTGATTTAGTATATCAGAAACTACACCACGTACTGCGCTTTTATGCGCCGGATCACCGTAACTTGCGCGATGTATACCACTTTGAATGTTAAAACGCTCCAAGTCGCCACTGGAATAACCTACAAAAAGTTGAACGAACATATAATGCACAGATTCTTGTTTATTATTATTTGTACTACCGTACCAATGATGACAAAGTTACAGCAGTGTGTGAGTGTTACACAAGTAGTAATTGTATTATAGTCCGTTCGGTTCTTATTTTGGAATTTCTCCGGTACCAAACGATGTCTGCCCATGCGGTTTTTATGAAATGACCATGTTGTTGTTTGTATGATGCCCTCGTGCAGTGCCGCTATATTATCCCATTCACGCTCCCGAGTTGTCTCGCTGGTAAATTCGATAATTGGAGGCATGCGTAATGAATCCTCTTCGAAACGATCTGTATATGGTATGTAAATATTTTTGTAATATTCATATAAAAATTTTCCATTAACTTACTCCTCCTCTTTGACTTCCTTCGGTTGTAACTAGCTTTTCCCATACTTTTATTAAACGATTCCGTAATGGTACTAAATACACGTAAAGCACTGTCTTCTCCAGCGGAAAGTATTGTGGTGCCACTATTGCCGTGATATCTTATACATAAAGGCGGTCCAGTGTGTCCTTCTCTTATGCGCAACATGCGTGCCCCATTATCTGGCATATCGAAAATCCACAATTTCATTGAATTATCTGGTGAAGTGGTAAAAAGTAGCGGTTCATTGTTGAAACAAATTGCGGTAGCAACTGAGTCCTCATGAGCTTGTAATTGTCCAGCAATCTTTGAAGGAAAATAATGTTTATAAAATGCTTATAATTAATTTATTAATTGGAGGGTAATATGAAAATGTTACCTTTCGATCTTCCAGATTCCAAAATGCAACATGACCATTCGAACAAGCTGTGACCATTATTGGTGGTCCATCTGTTCTGAACGATATCTGTGAAACTTGACCCCAGTCTTGTTTAAATTTCATAAGCACTTCGTCGAATTTCAGATTAAGCAGTACAATAGTTCCATCTTGGTGTCCAACCGCAACAACATCTAGTGCTGGTGATGGTTGTATGCAAGTTACCCTGCTGCCCGTACCAGCAAAAGTGAACACCAAACGATTCTCCTTAATATTCCAAATTTTAAGCATACCCTGCTGGGAGCCTAATACAATTTTGTTGAGATAGGCAGGCGGATGTGCCAACGCGGTAATTAAAAATTCATCCGCATTGAATTGTAATTCTAAGTATACTTCTTCTTTTGCTATATCCCAAACACGTAAAACATTCGCCTCATCTACAGCTATTAAATGTGCAGCGAATGGCAACAATAAATGTACATTGCGTGTGTGACCACGAAACACGTGTCGTTGGTGTTTGCCGGCGCGCCAAGCATAAATACAGCGATTACTGGCCGTGTAGGTGTGTATACGATCCATAGCCAACGCTGTTATCTCGTCTGGATGCACTGGCCCCACATGCAGTAAGCGAAAGTGGCTAGCCGTGTACACTTGAAAGGAACGACCAATACAAGTGGTGATCAATGTATCCTTACGTCGCCGTACATATCGAATCGCGGCTGGCACGTTGTTGCTCACATATCCCAGAGCCCGATTACGTCGGAAAATCACACTACTATTAACTAAACCGTCATTTAATGTGCCCTTGGACACTATTTGCCCCGTATTGGTCATTTTATCGCACTCTGCTGCTCCAATCACTCACGAAATGTTTACTAATTGTGGTTACAGTTTCGTTCAGCATGTGCTCTGATAACTAAGCAATCGATAGCTAGTTGTGCTAGAAATTGATCGATTATTTGTTTTGAATGTTCAAACGAAGTGGCCACTTATTCAAATTGTAGAATTGTTAATTTCCCAGAACATACTAATATAGCGTCTCGGTTTTTCTATTTATTAATGAGCATAAATATATATCTTAACTGAATATAAACTTATTTATAGTATAATTGTCATTATATTTTATTTAGTCGACGAATTATTTTTAAAGATTGTTATATCAGTGGGTTAAGTTGCACATCCGTTAACTTCCTGCTCGCAATTTTTGACAGTATCATTCAAAGAGTTTGAAGTTTCAACCGCTTTTATTCGCAAGGTGCGCGTCGGTTGCTAATTATTTGTGAATTTTGCATATTTAATCATTTGAAATTAATATAAATCGTTCTTAATCGCATCGGTGAATAAAATTAAATGAGTGATATGTTGTTTGTGTAAGAATAAGTCAATACCTACAGGTATTTCATGTAATTATACGCAACGCAGGCAAGCGATGTAGTTGCGTGGCAGATGTGCCTTTGTATGGTTTAAATAAAGTGAATGTGAGCTGTTTCCTTATCCGGTGTGTTTTATTATTGCGGTTTAAGGAAATTTGTGATATTTTAATTTAAATTGACATAGTTTTTTGAACTTCCTAGAAATGGGCACGGTGCTAGAATTGAGACAATCACTTACAATATCTTTCTGGTAAGTTAGAACGAGTAGGCATGTATGTATGTATGTATGTGAATAAAGTAGTTAATTGAAATTCGCTTTGTTATGAACTAATAGATTCATTTGGTAAATAAATACACAACCTATTTTAATATTCGTTTATACACTATATGTATATAACTTTAGATTTTCGCAGCTTACCAATTATTTACTTGATTTCTATTGAGGGGTTAGGGGTAGTCAAAGGCACGAAAAAAATTAGATTTTTCAATATTTTTTTTTTGCTATTAAATCGTGTTATTTTGCAAAAGTAGTAATATGTGTTGACTTGAAGTCACGAAAATTTCCAAAAAAAAATTTAATTTCCAAAGTTATAGTTGTTTGTGTTGACCCAGTTCCTAAAAAAGGTACTTGCGGTGACAACCATAAGTTCTTAGAGATTCATCTAAAATTAACTGGACAAAAAAAATTAGCTTTATAAATAGATAAACTCAGGCCTGATCGAAGGATTTTTTTTTCAAATATTAGCAAAATGGTGGCCTCAGGAATTTTTTTTAAATTTTTGGGAAAAAATCAACAGTTAATTGGTCTTAAAAAATCGAAAATTTGGAAAAAAAAATCTTTCGATCAGGCCCGAGTTTATTATGTATTCTAAAAGCTGTATAAATTTCATTAAAATCTACTGAGCGGTTTTCGAGTTACAGTTGTCACCAGTTCAAAAAAACATAGTTTTGAGAAAAAAGTGTTTAAAGTTTCACACTAGCGCTTTGAAGTGCCCGAACTCTCGTTGTTATTTGTCGAATAACTCAAAAACTAATTGTCGGATCAACGTGAAATTTTCAGAGAATATATTTAAGATGTTACACTTAACGTATTTGCAAAAAAATATATATTTTTTTTTTAATTCTGACTACCCCTAACCCCTTAATATGGCGGATGAAAATTTAAACTTTAATTAATTTCAAATTAACGGGTGAAAATAACCAATAATCAGTTTAAAGGTTTCCGAAAGGAATAAAAATGTCTTTTTTGTTATGTTACTTATGACCCATTAAACACCTGAAAACCCATCCAAGCTGTTCTATTATTTCCAAGTAGTAGCTCTTTAGTGTATTTGTGCATCATTTGGGAAAATTTACCATCGTAATGTGTATATTTTTTACACTATCAAAAAGTAGAGATTTCAGCAAATAATCGAAAATATTTTTTCCCTAATATTTGAAATTGAAAAAAATTTTGGACATAAGAGGCTCAGTTAGTCAAAAAATTTTTTGTTCAAGATAAAAATAAAAAAAAAAAACACAAAAATTTTCCACATAAATTTTGAGGTAATGGGAAAAAGGTGTTTGCGCAATAGGTAATAAACTACCACTTTGTCATATAACTTTTTTCTATGGAACTCGTAGTTTTGCCAAAAATTCAGGTAACCGTTTTAAGGGGTTACATGGGTTTCTTCGGGTAGAAAACAGCCTTTTTTCAACAATTTTTTTAATAAATGATTGATGAATTCCGTTGACCTCTCGGAAAAAAGATGCGCCCGCGTGCGCAGGATAACTCCTTACAGGATCATCTAAAGTGAAAAATAGGTGTTTTAGTTAAAACCTTAACATAGAACTTGGATGAAGGAAAAAAACTGAAAATGTGATTTTTGGCACACATTTGTACAAAAAAAATGAAAATTTCAGTGAAAATCTTGCGATATATTCTTTTTAAAAGTTGTAATCAAAAAAATCTTTCGTCCCAGTCTTTAAAAATTGTTTCTCAAAGGTCTGTGTAAAATTTCATGAAGATCGGTTGAGTTAGTTCTCGAGAAAACTTGTCAACCGACTTCATAAACACAGTTTCGGGAAAAACGTGTTTAAAGACGACGCACTTAGCCTAGCTAGCCTCTAGCGTACAAGTTCTCAAGGCTGTATCGTCCGAAACTATAACTCTGATTAACTTGAAAACTTAGAACAATATTTTGGAGGTGTTGTAGATTTAATAAGGCAATAAAATGAATAGGTTTCAATTTGCTATGAATTTCTTTCACGTTTTACCAATTACAAAGGCTTGTGCACTAGTCTATAAGCACTGAGTAATCTCAAGTTAACTCAAAGGATGGGTAAAAGGGGCGAAATTGCACTAAGTCGGAGTTATGGGTATTTTATTCCAAAATTTTTTGCAAATTTTTGTAACTATATGTTTTGATTCCTCATTATTTTATCTCACAAACAAGAGATCTTAACTTCTTCGTCTAATACTAGCTTTGCGGCTTTATTTTAAAACGTCGTCTTCACAGCACATCAAATAAAAGCTTGGACACTCAATTTAAGCTTTATAATAATTTATTAACATTTACATACATACTCATATTTGGTAAATAAAGGTATCCTATAGTCTTTGCTTTTCATTATCTTTGTTTTGGAACATAGAGTTTGACTAAGTGTTTAGATCCACTATTCTAAAGTATAGTCTAATTTCCTTAGTTACATAATGTGATTTCACTTCGGAACAGTTAAAGAAGTTTGAAGGATTTGAATTCTCTCCATAGCAATTAATGTACAATGCAGTTGTGTGCGTTTCTCATATATAAATGTGTGTGTATGCGTGTTTGCCTTTGCGTGTGTGAGTTATGCAATCAACTGAAATTTTCCAGCCCTTAAAATTTCAGTCAGATTCAGCCATAATGCGAAAATAAGTAGTATAATGAATTCATTGGTTTTTCCCATATTTGCTAATTTCTGCTTATATATTTATTGTATGTACATATTATCTGTGTTAAAGCGGAGTGGTTATACAATTTTATGCGTGTATGTGTGTGTGTTTCAATTTTCACTAGGTAATCTACCAAAATATGTATATACAAATATTTAAGGAAAATATGGATTTCATGCTCTTATACATAAGCCAAATGCATTTGTTTTTTTTTTTTTTTTTGTAATGTTTTACAGCAATATTGGAATTTCAGTTTTTCTGCACACTTGAAGATCCCTCTACTTTGCCCGTTAGCAACTGATGTTGGTGAAGTTAACAGTCTGGATGGTTTGTCGGTGTTGTTGCGTGGTGTCTCACATCTTAATTGAAGTTGTTGCTGTTGTCCCGGCTAAACGCCTCGGCTGAGATGGGGTAGTCGATTTCATTGGCCCGCTCAACAGGTCGCTTCAGATGTCCACCCAGCTAAATATGGTGAAAGTGAAAAAGTGTCTTAATATTTGCTTGTGTAGTATCTAAATATGTAAGCAGCATTGTAAATCATTTGCCAAACTCACCAATGACCTCATAAACTTGATGAGTCTATATCTGGGGTATGTGTCAATTTCCCTCTCCGGTAATAGTCCTGTCGCTTCATTAGGCATTGCTTGCAGCAATTCGTTAGGATGCAATTCGTCTCTTTCGTTTCTGTATGCACTATTTGCCAGCATCTCATCCGTTAAGGAGCCCAGCGAACGTTTTCCGTGTCCACCGTAACAAGCTTGTCCATATGCGTTGCAGCCCTCTGTAAGGCAATAGAGAATTGTATATTTGTAATTAATACATATTACAAACTTAGACGCATGTATGTAGAAATCATTTATAGCATACTAGGCGTGTGAGCAATTATTTCTGGACAGCTTGGCATTAAAATGACATTTTTAATCTTAAAGTAGGTGGTGTGAGAGTAAGGAGGGCAAATACCAAAGGTCGCGATGTACTCGTATGCCTCTAATTAAACCAAAATTCAAAAAAAAAAAAAAAAATAATAATAATAATAATAACAATAAAGAAGGCTTGTAAGTTATATGTGGTCCAGGGCAAGTTTTCACCCAATTTGTCCGATATATGTAATACAAAGTCAATTGATGGTTCCTTCAATTAGGTATAAAATCAACCGATAGTTCCTTCTATTACGTATATAGGGGCTAGTGAAATTACTCATCTGATTCAATACATTTTTGACATACAGTCATACTACTATTAGAAAATCTTTCTCTCATAATTTTACAGTTTGACAGATATTTTCGATAATAAGTTTGCAATTAGAACTTAGATCCACTTATTCAGTATCTGGGGGCTTCAATGGTTTTGGTCCGATTTGTATAATTTTGGGTCATAAGATAGTCTGCTTTAAGCTCATTATTTTGGCAAATTTTTATCCCGATAAGTTCTTTGGTGCTTTATTTGCATATTGGAAATTGAAAGGATCAGATGGAATTTAGAATTGTGCTATATGTCGATGAGATTTCGCTCATTTTCCTGATGGAATATAAACCAAATATGGTCGATATCGATCGAGAAGGTTCCGAAATATCAACCCAATTTTTACTGCGGTTCCTATAAAGACCTCTCTTGTCATCCTAAGTGTAAAATTTAATGTCTATGGTGTATTTCTTCATTGATTTACTGCGAAACCTTTACATACTCGTATAGAGTGGAGTGCCTTAACATCCTATTAAAGAGCTCAGGGAATTCGTTAAGCAAATTTGGATATTGTTACTTGAGTGGTTTAGAAGATAAGTACATGGGCGGGGCCACACCCATTTTTTCGAAAGTTTTAGCCCACGTGTGTCCTATGCTACTGTGATCTCCTGTGCCAAATTACAGAATTATGATTACTGCTAAGTTATGGTACTTCATAGATTTTCATTTAATGCTGTTTTATGGGCGTGGCAGTGATCTGATTACGCTCATTTAAGCATTCGTTCTTACTGTTTTGTCAAATAACATGTGTACCAAGTTTCCTTAAGATATCTCAATTTTTACTCAAGTTGTTGCATGCAGAGTCAAACGAACAAACAGACTGTCATTCGGATTTCAACTCCTCTCTCATCATCCTGATCATTTATATATACAGATAACCTTCGATTATTTTTAGGTGATACAAACAACCGTTAGGTGAACAAAACTATTATACTCTGTAGCAACATGTTGCAAGAGTATAAAAACCGACCCGCTCTAATATAAATATACCATAATTTGTAGGGTCTTTGATATTTCCGCTTGGGTGTTAAAAAATCAGGGCACGCTTCATATTCATTGTTGAGGCTATAACAAGAAAAGCCAGCAAAGTGAGCCTCTTCCTTGATGGTCTAAATGCTATATGAGAGCGCAAATCATACTAATTTTATACTCAGAATACTCGTACCTGTTAGCAGCAAAAGAGCATCCCTTTGAACATATCTTATGGTTCTTATATGCTTATATTTTTACATATGTATTTTATATATGTACATATATATTTACGTATGTCTATATTTTTATGTGCTTATCTCTATCTTGCAATTTTTGAAGTTCAAATTGCTAATTTACCTTAACAATCACGATACTCCCAAAGGGATATAAAAGGGCACTGCTTAGAGTCAAGCATATTTGACCAAATTGGAATTAGTTGTGGCATGTAATAATCGAAATCAAGCAGCTATTTGTCTTTGATTTATTGCATACACTTGTACATACATACGAATTATGTATTTGTAAATTTGTGTAAAGAAACTTTGTTTCCAACCGTCCCTTTGTGGGGGTTTCCAAGGAATTTCTATAAGTATACATTAATTGTGAATAAGCATATGTGTGCACTGTTTTTTTCATAATCTTAAAACTGTTATCATAAAAATTTGCCGCATATGGAACATGCATACATATGAACAAATGTACGTATGCAATTGAGGTGAGGGTGACGCTAATGCTGCGATCACTTAATTTTGATTTATAAATACATATTAATTTATAAATATACATATCGACATATATGTACATACGATATATACAAACATACATATATGCACCAGTAGTTGTGTACATTCGTTCGTACCCTGAGTGTTCAAATATAAATGAAAAAATTGCTTGAGCTTATCTCACAGCAGGCCGCGCTGCCCAAAGGCCATATTAAATAGACCGAAAATAAATATTTTCTTGCATACAGTTTATATTTATATTTTTAAAACAAACATTTTACATAATAAGTTTAATTGAAATCTTCACAAGACAAATACATACATACATACATAGATATTTATGCGTGTGCAATGATTAGCAGAGGCAAAGAATTAGGGAGACCAAGGCAATTGAAGACAATATTTGAAAGCTAAAAATATTTAAGAAAATACAAATTTCGACTTCTGCTGGTTCGTTGAACTTGTTTGGCGGCATAAAGCGCAAAATTGAAAATATCATATTATATCATATATGAATATGAAATAATATTGAAGTGGTTGTACTTGTACTAAAAGCGCGCTTAAAGTTGGGCGGTGAACTCAAATATGGTAATGTGTTTGTTTCGTCTTTATGTATAGCATATAAACATAACTTTTCCACTCCGACGTAGAACGGATATCGACATTTTCCATGTGATAAACAATGCGGTGTGCTGTTTGCGAGTATTGTCTATTGTCGCGGTGCAACGCTGCTGTTTGCAGGTGTCAACAATTTCCTTTGCACCAATTGTTGTTGCATGTAGAAATGTGTATTCAACTGTATTTTAATGGAAGTCGCAAGTTTAAAGCTAGGGTTTCATAAACAGTGCTCGACATTGTAATAGAGCCACTTATTACGAGAACTAAAATCTTATTTTTTCTTGAATAATGAAATAAATTAATTTATTTTAAGTTATTATTTTTCTTATTTTATTTATTATTCTATTTATTTGTTTTCTTATTATTTTTTATTATTGGTTATTTTTTTGTATGCTGAAATGTGATAAAAATCAGATGGGATTTCAAATTCTGTTATACATATGTGAAGTAGGCGAATTTGTAGTTCATTTTTGCACTGTAACAAGGGGTCAGAAGAATGTCATGTCGAGATATAGATATGTACCGAAATCTGGGCGGTATAAGTCTCCTATAAAGCCTTCTTATACCATCTCTATTGTAAAATTTAATGTCTCTGATGCATTTATTTATTGATTTATTGAACTTTTAGTAGTCAGAGGTATCATCCGAATTCGTCTATTTTCACACTATCACAATGAGTGTTAAAAAATTTGGTTTATGTAAATTTGGGTGATATAGCTTGGTTTGGAAGATATATTTATTAAACTTAATATAGTCCAGTCATTATAGCAAGTTCACCTTGGAATTCGATATACCCATTTATACGTCTGTAAATACTTGTATATTGACACCCTAAAGTTGTCTCAAAACCTACATATGTTAGGTATACCCTACAAGTATTTACAGACATATAAATGGGTATATCGAATTCCGAGATTCTTACCTAATTTAAGCTTAAATGACTGGACTAATAAGGGGCGAGGCCACACCGACATTTTTACAGATGTTTAAGCCACAGAATCTCCTTGCTCGATTAATGCCGTTTTGTGGACTTGACAGTGATCCGATTACGCTCATCTGTTCTGCCAAGGAACCTACATATGTATCACACTTCATTACGGTATCTAAATTTTTACTCAAGTTACAGATTGCACGGACGGACAGATGAACAGACAGACAGTCTCCGCACTTTAACTCGCTTCGTAATCCTGATCTTTTATGTACACATAATTCGACATCTATCTCGATTAGTTTTAGGTGATACGTACAACCGTTAAGAGAACAAAACCAACTAGCCAAAAGCCAAATATCCATTGACACCTGTGCTATGTTTTGTATTTGGTGGTGTTAGAAAGGCATATGCTATGTTACTATGATCTTCTAAAACAGAATGAAACAATTAATGGGGAACCATTCACCAACAATTCTTCAAATTGAAGCGAAAGCTGCGCGCTATTATGGATGGAATCCTTAATAAGCCAGAAAGTTGGGAAAAAGATATAGCTCTAGATGGGCATTATTTTATAAATTGTATTTCAACTGATTTTTGTGAACATTGTCAAGTTTCGTTCCCTTCGTAATCCTCCTTAGGTGTCTCCAGAATGATAATATTATTATATAATGAGTGAAGTAAATATATACTATATAAATTAACTGAAATCTCCCGGCCGTACAATTTTCACACATTTTAGTAAATCTCTATTTATTTTTGACAGTTTCGTATAATTTATAACTCGAATAGCTACGCGAAGCTATTCAAACAATCATTTAATTCAATCATTAGTGTCTTGAGAAAGACTAATCTTCAAAGGGCTTAAGTTGCAAATTTGGTGAAAGTATGTTCCTAATTAATGGCTGATCATTGTACCCATCATCCTTCTGTTCTGTTCCTACAATCCTCATATAAACTTATATACATATATGCACGCGCCCACCCCTGTTTCTATGCCCACAATTCAAGCGCTACGAACTCTTCTGCTTCTTATTCGAGCTCTTTAAAATGTCGAATGAATTTCCGAAGATAAGAAATTTTGTTTTGCTCACTACAAAAATGTTGCTTCAAGTTTATTATACTCGTACAAGTATAAATACGAAGGTATGCGTGCTGTATACAATTTCCTGTAATATTTTGCTGTCTAAATGTATTCAATTGCACACTTGTGTATATGTATGTGCATATGTATATTTGTATTTAATAGTTTTGTTTTGCTCCCAAATCACTGCACTTATACCCCAGCATACTTAAATAGAAACAGTCCACAATCACTTACAGCAGGAACAGCTCGTGTTCACCTGCTTGCCCTTGTTGTTGCATTGCTTCAACTCTTCACTTCCCCACTTTTCGCATTCGGAAACACAATATGAAGAAGTGTAAACAATGCTGCTGCTCGATTATCGCTGAAATTGTCATCTTGCAGGCAATGAACGCCGTCTCAAGGTGGACGGCTGGCAGAAAGTGTATAAATTTCGACTTTCAACCTGTAGCTTTATTTATTAATTTGGCTAATTGTGTTACAATGCTCTTATTTAAGTGTCTGCAAAACACGAATTTAATTTTATTTATTTGTGTATACAATTCATAGTGTACATTTGAGGTGTCGGCGAAGGTGTCAAATTAATGTAAACCACAGCCGAGCTGGTTAAGCTGTACATTTAAAGGCAATGTTGTGTATGTTAAATGAGAAACCGTTGTGTAGGTCACTTTTTCTTAAGCGCACAGAGCTCCCTATTATGATGAGTTAGTTATAATATTTTGACATATAAACTCGTTAAATTACAAATTTTATGACTTACTCTTTGCTTGGCCTTGTTGTGCCGCCAACACGATCGCACAGATCATCAACAACAGGAAGGATACTGAAGAACTCATCGTCACTAAAATGCAAAAATTTAAATTAAATTAATTATAATTTAAAAATATAATAATTGTTTAATTATAATTGGACTAATTGCAGTAATTTTCTCACATTTATGCTGTTTGCTTTAGTAGTCCAACTAGTTTTCATTTTATAATTCAACTATTGAAATTACTTGTATATACGCTAGACATTCCCAAACGACAACGCTTCTCCCTATGGGGTCTTGAAAAGTTTCAAGAAGATCCGACGTTTTCGAACCAAATTTTGAGGCTCATTTTTAGCTCAATGGGTATGTAAACAAACAAACTTGCCGCATTAGAGATGAAAAACAACCTGAAGGGTTTCAAGAACTGTCATTTAGAAAAAAAACAACGGTTTGGTGTGGGTTGTGGGTCGGTGAAATCATCGGTCTATATTGCTTCAAGAATGATGCCGGTGAGACCATAAGCGTTAATGGCGACCGTTATTGCATCTGAAATGATGCCTGAAATAGAAACTCGTGATCTCGTTGAAATTCGGTTTCAATAAGACAGCACCAATCAATGGATTTGTTGAGAGAACACTTCGGTGAGCAGATAATTTCACGTTTTGTTTGGTCGATTGCCCACCAAGATCGTGTGATATCACACCGTTAGACTTTTTTCTGTGGGGATATGTAAAGTCTAAAATGATCGAACGAGTCATCGAAAATTGGACTCCATGGATAGACCATCCAGACGTAACCAAAGACCAACATTTGATAGAGATAATCTTCAATAAATAAATTTGAAATTTCTGTTTTTTTAAGGTATAACCTCGAGTTTATTGAATATCTCATTAGCTGTGTCCTTCAAAAATTTTTCAATTGTAAAAACGTTAGCTCTCAGTCAAATTCTATTTTAGTTCTCTAATGAAATGCGGAAATGCGTCAGTAAACATACTACGAATGTTACAAGCAAAAAATTTCACGTAAAACCAATGAGAAATTCCAAATCGGCATAAAACATTTAGACCCCATCATTTGTCGCAGGTCATTAAATCGCCCAACAGGAATGAGAAGGAGAAGCTCGGTCAAACAAAAATAAAAAAAAATGAATTACAACAAATTCGGCTTGGCCAACAAATAGTGGCTTCAACCTTTCTTTGTGTCTTGAGATTAACGCATTAAATAATAGAACAGTTACGTATGCTGATATACATGTACACACACACCTTGATGGCCTATGCAAAAGGTTAATCGAGGCAATCAAAAATGTTATAGCACAACAAAGTTTGCACAAACTTCTTAAGCTCCGAGACGTGAGTCGAATGGTGGAATAATGTCAATATAAACAATATTTGTATGTTATACAAGCATGCTTTTGTTGTTGTCATAGGTACGTTTCTTTAATGTTGATTATTATCGGAAGTCACTTTCTCATCACCCTCAAATAATGGTAATATTGCTTGAATACATATATTTATGAGCCTTTCCGACTTTAATTTAATTAAAAATCAACGAGTAAAAAGCGAATGCTTCGGCCGTATTAGTCCAATAACCCATTAAAAGTTAAAGGTTAAAAGGAGAATTTTAAGGTGGGACGTTCCGGATTGTGATGTGATATTTGTTTGTATGTATTTCTGCAAAGGTTTTACAAACTTTTAACTTACGTGGAAATGTTTTCCTGTAATATAATTTTTTTCTATCACAAAGTGAAATGTTGATGATGTAATAAACATCCAAAGGGATCAGTTCCAGAATTCGAGTACAGCTGTGTTATCGTTTAGTTTAATATACGAGAGATAATTGAAATACTAATGCAAAGCTAGAAGTGTTAGAGAGATGGCAAAAGAGCTCATTTCTCCTGAGTCCGTTCGAAGGATTTTGGTTAATATTTTGGGTATAAAACATGTTCTTGCTCTACTTGTCTCTACAATGCTGATGATTTTAAAGAGTACCATAAGCAGGTCCCTTTGGACATTCTTGATCGTGCGAATTCCGATCCCATATTCAAGAAGAGCACTATAACTGCCAATGAGACATGAGTTTATAAGTTTGATGTGCAAACAAGTCAACAAACGAACCAAAAACGAACCGAAACTAAAAACAACCACGCCAAAGTAGCTCAAAAATCAAAGTGATACTCATTGTATTTAGGATATTCGTGATTGGGTGCGTCATGAATTTATAACAACATTTCCTTTCACTTATTCCTCTAATTAATAATTTTATTATCTCAAATTTATCTAATTTCTATTATAGTGAACATTTAATTGGATAATAGCCATAGCAGCAAGCACTATGTTTATGCAATCGTGCGAATATATGTAAGTGACATACATACATACTATGTAAATTCGTAATTGACATTGTGCATGTTGCCAAATCATACTCGAATACATATACATATATATTAAGGTGTCCGTTATTGTCCAAGTTGATTTGTTTTTTTTTTCAAACGCGCACTGAAGTCTCATTTGACACAGATTTTACTGAAGAATTCAAATAATTTTAACAATAATGGTAAATGAAACAGGAAAAACATTTTCAAATTTTCTCTTGTGACTTGACTTGAGAAATATATATAATAGTTTGTCGCACAGCATACTAAAATATAACGGTACTAGCGTATTACACATATTATTGTTTGTTGTTTTAAAACAACAGTAGAAACAAGTGGGTTCAACTTGTACATCAAATACACTGAGCATTTCTGCCGCATGCCATGTTGCTCATACGGCATGGTGTACATTATGAATACAGTACATATCAATAAATGCATAATTTCAAGTGGCTATAATTTTATAGGAATTTATGACATTTTTTGTTGTTGGTTGCCAGCAAAAAAAGTCAGCTTGGGAAATAACGGATACCCTAATATATATATATATACGTTTGCATTTCATGCTTGGGGAGCGTGCGTTTATTTTTGTTTACGAAGCTTATTTATGTTCACGTTTTCTTATCAGCGATTATTAGCTATATTCATACATATGTATATATGTATGTATATATGTATATGTGTGTCAATGCATGTGTGATATTCCATTTGCACTATATTATAACTGCAAAGTTTATTGGTTAAATAGGCATAAGTGGCAAAAGTGATTTCAATGTGTCAATCAATGCATTATAATTGGAGTAAAACATTTTATTAAGCACATATAGTACATACAAACAAATATACCGATGCTTGCTAGTACACAGCGTAATCACATTAGCATTTTATGTGCGAGAAGGCAAAACATCTGGCTTATACAAGAGTTATTAAGCAGAATTATGTACCTGTGTATGTATGTATATATGTATTTGTTTGCACTGGCGTTAAATTATGTATGAATATAAAAATATGTACTGTTAAATATGGCCATAGTCTGGTTGTTATTGAATTAGAGTTGGCGGAAGTTAATGTGTGGCAAGAAAAGTTTAAAGTACAAGCAGAATTTATGAGAGGAAGAAGGCAAAGCGTGTGTTTCTTTTTTTGTGTAAAAAGATGAGGAGTGGTTATAAGCATCTCAAGTTGAGAATTTTTAATTCATTTTCACTTACTTAGTACATGCAATATTAAGAACAGTTACTTTTTTCTTTAAGAAATTTTTGTTTTGAGTGCAGGAATGCAATCATCATCTCTGCATACAAAAAAAAAAAAAAAAAAAAAAATTAAATATTGAGAAGACTTTTTAATGAAAGCAAGGATTTCATAATTAAAATATTTTTATAGTCATAATGAGTAATATATCAATATATATTATTGATATTTAAGTAATATACAAATGTATAGGTAAATATGGCAATATTCTTTCATTGTTTTGTTTTTTTACTTCAAAAAGTTAGATAAAAACAATTAAAAATTAAATTTCACTTTATATACTCTATATTACTTTTTTGAAGAATTCCAAAAATACCAATATATTTATACCCTGAAAAGGATATATTACGCTTTTCATCATGTTTGTAGCATTCAGAAGGAAACATCGCATCCGATTTCAGTTTGGGGAACCAGAAAAAATCACACAGTGACACATGTGGTGACTACGGTGGTTGATCTTTGTTATTCATTGCCGTTTTGCCTTTAAATTCGGTCACAATCGTGGCTCGATAAGATGTTGATTTAGCATCGCTTAAAATCTATGCATTGTTTTTCTACAATTCCGGCCGTTTTCGACGGATGTTCTCAGGCAAGCGCCTCAATACGGCCAAATAGAACTCCTTATTGATCATTGGTCCGTCCGGAACCATGATTCATCAAACCACGCATATCGAAAAAAACAATGAGCATCAGCTTGATTTTTGAGTGGATTTCGCGTGTTTTTTTTTATTTCGTCTCGTTTTTTCCTCCATTCCGATTGATTATTTTCTGGTTTGCAAGTCAAACTCATAAAGTAAAGTCTAATCGGCAGTTAATGCTCTCCATGAATGTGGGATCGGAATTTGCACGATAAAGCATATTCAAAGAGACCTTTACAGTACCCTTTTTGAAAAAAATTCAGCTTGATCCTGACAAGTCTAGTAAGAACGCGTTTCATACTCAAAATCTCTGCCAAAATAATTCGCGAGAGATGTCAAGCTCCCTTGTCACCATATCCTTCTCTTTTTTAATATTTTCATCAATTGAAACGGCCGAAGGTCGTCTAGAACGAGGCATGTCTTTAACGATATCTCGATCATATTTGAAGACTTTGTACCGTTCGTAGGCTTGTGGTTTTGATAAAACTGCGTCACCGTAAGCCTTTTCTTACATTCGCAATGATTCCACAAACGATATTTGTTTAGAAATACAAAATTTGAGACAAATTCTATGTTTGATATTTTTTATCCACTTTAAAAATTGTAACGCGCTACTGAGGTGTACCGACTTAAGCATTAAGGACAGTCCCTCTGATTTTGAGAAAACGTTCTGAAATTGTGCACACCTCATTTTCTACTCCAGAAATCATACAGCTGTTATACAAACTGATTGACCAAAACCATGTTAATTTTTGCATTTGACAAGTGATCTTCCCGAAATTTCGCATTATTGTCCAAGGCAACGCTACAAATTCCGAACAATCAGATAGTATCACTACAGCTGTTGTATAAACTGACCGATTCAAATAAAGAAAAATATCTTTTTATACACTTTTATGCTATTAGAAATGTGCCAGTGAAGGGTATTATATCTTTGGTGGTATAAGCCGAAGTTAACAGTTTTTTCTTCTTTTATTTAAAACACTCACCTCCGAGAATTTCACGATACGTTTTGTGCGATTATATAAGCTAATGACCTTCTCGTGTCAAGCAAAATTCACAATCTGAATATTCCTTAAACTCTACAAAGTCAATATATATGTGTATACATATAAATTTGTTTATAAAAATATATTTTACTTTTATTTTTATTAATTTATTATAAAATGTATTATAATTTTTCGTTTAAAAATAAGTCGTTGTTTTGTAAAGTAGGTACACAATAATCACAGTTAGGCTTTTACTAATAAAATTGTATGCTTAGTTTTTTAGAATAAATTATTTTTATATTTTCGGTTTTGCAGTTTTTTTATTTATTATTATCGTTATTATTATTATTATTTTTTTTTGATCATTAATTTTTACTTCGTGTTCTATTTTGTCAGAAGTTAGCACTAGTTTAGCACTGTTATCATCATTACCGCTGCATAAATTTGAAAACTTCCACACCATTCGCGTTAATTTATGATCGAGCGCTTTGACTGTTCAACTGTGTGACTTACATCTTCAAAAACTCCCGACGAAGTGTCAGCTTATTTATTGCTGAGCTTGGATGGAAGTGAAGGCGCTTAACCTGAATAATCTACACATTTTTTTAATTGCTTATTTATTCATATATGTATATATAGTACACAGCGTAATGCAAAAAATATAGATGTGGTGCTATTATATTTGTGGCGTCGGTATGAGAGACAATGTGTGAACACTACTTTCATATTTAGTGAGTTGACGACAGTGTTACAAAACTAATAATTATTAAAAAAAGAACAAATATTCATTTCTAATAGAGTTATCCCTTTCACATTTTTTGGCAATGAGAGGCGACTTAAGGCAATTCAGGATTTCATAAAAATCTTGAATTTTTTGTATAGAGGTATACTTTGTGACCTAAAAAATATCATTTAATTCATAGTATTAAATTAATTAAAATTAGTGGACAAAATTGCCTTGTCCAATCCGATATAGAGTTGCTACGTCAGTCAGCTTCAGCACGTAAAACTTTAAATACGTCTATCTCGAAATTGCATTTTTCAAAACGGACGACGCAGGTATTCAGAGGCTACTCCGGTAAATTAAGCTTGCTACGAAATATGTAACACCCGAAAGACAACATCAGAAGCCTTTATATATATTACATATGAGTATATACAAATTGCTTGAATCGTAAGTGCGTGCACTTGCTCGGGCTGGTGCTTTTGCTCCTTTGCTAGTAGTGATTCCAGCACAAAAAACTGATTTGGGTCCCGAGAAAACTTCTTTCTTCCAAGCTCTATTGATTCCAACCATAATTTCGAAGGGTACAATTGAAATTATCAATTATTTGCCCATTTTGATACTACATGATAAAGTTGGTGCTTCGGAAGCTAATTTGCCTAATATGTTGAACATTTCGCTCTTCACATATGGTTTGGCCAGAACCCAAGTGTACGAGTCTGGTTCCATTTTCTCACCTGAGATCTTGTACATCAAGCCCGAGATGCAAATTTGGCCGCGTATCGATACTGATAGGTTAACCAACTATTGCTTCGGCACCACACAGTGTTGCCAATGGTTTCATGAATCTATTAGCTATGACTGCTGCCCACGAAGTTGACTTCAGTGAAGCTGCTATCATCAAGGACTCTAGTAAATTTGTTGCTGCTGCTAATGCCTCTGTTTCAGTTGGATTTCGGTCTCTTTGATTAAACAGCTTAACTCTAAAGTAAGTAATCAGCGTGGCGAACTGAGTCGATTTAGTGCTACTCTCTGTATATAGGTATAAATTACGTTCTTGTTTTGAAATTTTTTTATTAATGAAGGGTCCCTCTTAAAAAAGTTGATTTTGAATATCGGACAATACAAAATTTGTATGCATGTTTAATAAAGCCCACAAGAGAGAAATTCGATTGCTTTTCCCTACTTATGGAAACAATTTTCACTATTTGACCCTTTTATTAGTGCTTTAGATGTGTCTAACTCCTAAATGTAAAATTTCTAATATTCAAATATTCTAAAAATAAGTCATTAATTCGTCAAATTTAATGTTTTTCATAAATGAAGGCCCACAACTAACAGTGTGTAGCGTGCATAATTGAAATGAGAGCAATTACAATGAAAAAAGTGCCAAGTATAGCGAGAATTCCCTCCAATGGGCTGGCATATACTACTCTAACTGGCTTCCTATTGGCTGCTTAACTTAATTTAATACATACCCGGTACTTACATATACACATATATACTTATACATATTCGTGAACACTTTAATTGGTATATAATTCATTTAAAAAAAAAAATAATAAAATATTTTTTATATAAAAATATTCATACATACAAACACACATATGTATATGTATATAAAAATATATATTAGCTCGCTCGAGTGCTTGTGAACCATAATATTATTGATTGTTAAATAATAATAACAAAGTATGACATTTTAAACTCAGAGATTTGCATTCCTTGTTTCGAATTGTCACACGCCGCGTTTGTTTGTGCTTCCGTCTGTATGGTATGTACTATATATGTATGTATGTGTGTTGGCAGCGCTAATTGTGGTGATTCTTTAAAAATGCATTGATCTCAAAGCCGTGAACGACAACAACAACAAAAACGTTTCTATCCACGGTAATGTCCAGGCGCATTCTTGTCTTGTTTACTGTCTGCCTATCTTGCTATGACAAAAAAAAAAAAAAAATAGTTTCGTACTCACTACTAACCATTCTCAAGTCAGACATATTAAAGAGTCATAAAAACACTTAATCGCTGCAAATAACTTTATAAAAATAAACATAAGCATATATAAATATGGAATAATCCATAAATAACCACTTGACATGCTATTTTAAGCACTGCAGACTTGTTATTAAATTTTTGCGCCACTGATAAACCAACTGTTCTACAGCTTGTCGACTAGGTGAACCATTAATATTGAGAGAAATACATATGTATGTATATAAGCAAATGTAAGTAAGTGTGGTGGAAGCCATAGACTTTGTGGTATGCAAAGTCTGAATCTGTTTATATACCTCTTCATACTAGTTTTGGGTAGATCTTTTCGTATACCATATGCGAAATATATGTATGTGTGAAAAATTAATTACTCACATTATTATGTATAATCGCATAAACTTAAATACGTACTTATACATATGTATGACAATGACTTGCGATAAAATATCACTTACACTACTGCAGTGGCACAATCAAGGCAATATAATTGCTTATGCTGTCAAATCAGGTTGTTAATATGACGTTTCGGGATTAGCTAAAGTGGCCAATGATATTAAATGGAAATATTTATGAGCTATCAAAGCTATCGAAAATCGATTGTGAGCGAAAAGTATATATGTATTCCTGTCTATATACATATGCACATTCATATACTGTATCCACTACTGCGGGAAGTGCCTCTGTAGTAGATAATGTTATATAGGCGCTTATCATCTTGTTGAAAACTGTTTTGTGTTGCAATGTGTAAAGTGTTTCTCAGATTGATTTCTCCTATGATTTATAGACTAATATCAACCGACAACAAATATACTATATTTTTAGAAATATTTACACATAACAAAAAATTACTCATACGACACGTATACCAAAATTTTTTTCTCATCTTAGAGGTATTTTTTCTTGTTTCTGTGTTGGTATTTTAGTAATTAATTTTCATAATTTTTGCTCATTGTCGAAACCGCCGATATCGGACCACTTTACAGTGTAACTCCATACAAACTGAACGGCGGGAAACAAGTACATGTAGGGAAAGCTTTTTATTATTAAAGATATTGGGTGTAATCTGAAGAAATTGTTTAAATCAGATCACTAAATGATATAGTAGTAGGTCAGGTAAAATAAAGTTCTTGGAAAGAATCTTTTGTATATGTGAAAAGTACTATAGCTTCGATGCAACCGACTTGATGCAACAATGACTTGTTGATTTTTTGGAGCTAATTTAATAATATCACTCCTATAGAAACTCTCGAGCTAATGGACAACAATCGCTGAGATTTACGGAAGTACCTGTCGTCCACGGCAGATCAAAATAATGCGTTGATGAAAATACATACTTTTTCCCACTTTGGTCGGTTTCGAGGCCTATCTAAAACTTCTACCGTGCTGGGGTGACTTGGTGCCGCAGTGCGACTCCACACTGAATTGAGTTTTTCCATTCTACCTACCTTTAGGTTTAAACCGCACCCATCATGAATCTTACCAAAGGGACAAATACAATGAGCAAATTGTAATGAACTCCGAGGAATAACTGCACCCCGTGGTACCAGATTTAAGTCTTCGTTCAGAACTTGTAGCTTTTGCGACTACCAGTTGAGCACCCATCAAGCTCACTGATTGGTGACATTTGTCGCTGGAACTTCAAATATCCTTTTCTTAGAAGGAATCTCATTCAAAGTTTATAAGCTGAGTATTTATAGTACTATTTCTGACAAGATTATATTGTAATTTCGAGGCAAGCCAAAAAATTGGACTTTAGTCGCTTCTTAGGACAGGTATAACTTACGCGGGTAAATTCTACCCCCGGCCCGCTGGGGGGAAGGCAAAAACTGATACAGACGATTTGCATAAACAATTTCTTATCAGCAAAATCATTCGCTGTAGGCAGTAACAGGTAATAATTATTTACTCTTAGGCCCGGAGTATTACATTAAAATAACACGTAATCCTATCTCTTAGGTACACAGTACAAGTTACCATTTGCTAAAGCCATCTATTGGAACAATAATCGATTTCTTCTTACGTGACCATATATCGATGCGAACTAAGTGAAGATTTATTTATTCATTTCTTCAACTGGCCGTTACATTGATTTCAGAGCCTTCGTAACGGTTGATGAATGAATATTTGGAATCAAATCACGCTAGTATAGTCTAGTTTCAATAAGGGGCTGAATAAGAGTGCCAAATAGTGTTGGCTATTGTTTCGTACAACAAGAAATTATCTCTTACCGTTGACTCCTCTATAAAGTTCTTGAAATAATATTTTTCCTAACTGTGGAATTCCTAATTTTAGGCCTTAAAATTTTTTTAATAACTTTAAATTAGTTGATATTTGTATAAATTCCTCTTCGATGTTGAGCTTAACTCTTTTCTCAAAAAATTTACAAGTAAAAGCGACTACAAATCTATTTCTATTTGTGTAGATTTTTGTGTAAATGCTAAACAAAGTATCAACGAAAAGACCGAAATTGAGTTTTCTACTACTGACGATCCACTACACCATATTATATATAAAATTTTCAACTTCCGACGGCAGATATAACCACTATTTAACCCATATATAACCATTTTATAACCAAAACTCACATTTTTTTCGATATGAGTGGTTTCTGCTATAACGTTTTTCCTTTGATTGTAAACTTATGAAAAGTGATGTTACGTTTTTCTGTGTTTTAGGTGACGAAATAGTCGCTTGTTTTTTATCTTTATTTAATTAATGTGCACTATTTCATTTTCACGAGTGTTTTGTTCATTTCGTCACTCCTACAAAGTTGACTTAATTAAAACAGCTGTATAAAGCATACTATTTTTAACAGTATATTTTCCAAAAGCTTTTAATTTAAAAATATGAATTTTTGAGTTTTAAATTCTAAATTGGAAATTAACTTCGAAAATTATTAAACTATTAACTTCGAAAAAAGGCGTGACACATTCATAAAAATCGACTGCATATCCGTCGTAAGTACTTTTGCACCCAGCCGCGCTGTTACTAAGTAAATTCTACTAAACAAATCTGTACCTACGTATGTATGTACATATATAGTATATAAATGTTTTTGTTCAAAATAAATGATATAAAATCGTGTAGACGTTCTATACAAAATATAGGAACTAAATATATAATATATGAACAGTTTGATAATTATAATACTATTCCGACCTGAACGCCACTAGCGATAACGAATGGGAAAATTATAATTATCAAATTTAACAAAAATAAAAATAAAATCAAAACATTTAAAAAAAGAAACAAAATTGTGCATCTGGAGTGTTGTAAACAAATAGATAGATTGAAGCGACAAAACGAAGGAAATGTCTAACCCGATTAAGCGTGCAGAGGCTATCTATCGCAGCGCTGCACAAGGTGAGGTGAGGCAGGCGTGAACAGCGCGCCTTTGCTTAGAAAAAAAAAAACACGGCGCTACGAAATGTTGTGACAATTTGACCCAATCGCATGGCATCGGCGATAAGTACGAGAATAATGATTAGCTGGGTGATTTTTCGCATAAACAACAATACAAGCGTGCAGAACATGCAAATGTACTTGTATACACAAGTATTTACATACAACTACATACTATACGATTTTATAGACCCACGTATGTACATATGTCATATTAAATTATTAATAATGCCATTACAAAATTTATGCCGTTTAGTAGAATAATTGTAAATCGCTTCTTGTTGTGGCTTTTGGTAAATAATTATGCTAAATAAATATTCCTTGTGGCATTTTCATTGGCCATTCTCTTTATAACTGCCATTACAACCGCAGCCTCTTCTTTTTATTGACTACGTTTTGAATAATTAATAGCGTGTTAAAAGAGCAGCTACTTTAGCCCGCTTGATGCAATTATGCTAAAGTGTTTGAATTGCTTAAAGTGATTACGAATTTGGTTATCCATTACATTTCACAAATAAATTAGTACTTATTATATAGTAGGTGTATCATGATGGCCAGCCAGCGCGCCAGTCGTTTCTTCTTTGTCCATTTCGATATATTAAGGGCCGCCAGTCAGCCAGCCAACGGAGTAGAGGTCTTCCACTTCATTTGCTTCCCAAGGCGGGTACTTCGTCCAATACTTTCAGGGCTGGAGTGTTTTCATCCATACGGACGAAATGAGCTAGCAAGCGTAGCCACTGTCTCTTATTTCGTTGAAATATTGTATGCCAATGGTGTCGTATAATCCGTTGAATCGTATGCGATATTCGGCGTAGCCAATGCCCAAAGGACCATAAATTTTCCGCAGAATCTTTCTCTCGAAAACTTGCAACGTCGACTCATCAGATGTTGTCATCGTCCATGCCTTTGCACCACATAACACGACGGGGATGATGAATGACTTATAGAGTTTGATCTTTGTTCTTCGAGAGAGGACTTTACTTCTCAATTGCCTACTCAGTTCGAAGTAGCACCTCTTTGCAAGAGTTATTCTGTTAAATCGTTGGATTTCGCGGCTGACGTTGTTGTTGGTGTTTATACTGGTTCCAAGATAGACGCAAATATCTACGATTTCGAACTTATGACTGTCATCAGTGACATGCGAGCCAAGTCACGAGTATGACGACTGTTTGTTTGATGACAGGAGATATCTCGTCTTGCCCTCGTTCACTTCCAGACACATTTTCTTCGCTTTCTTATCCAGTGTGAAGAAACTAACGACGTGGGTGTTGAGGGCATACAAAGCGGCTCTTTTTCGTGCTGTTAAAAGCAGCTTTGAAATCGAGGAAGATGTGATGTGTGTCGAACGTCTTTTCGCGGGTCATTTCCAAGATTTGGTGCATGGGAAATATCTGGTCAGTTTTTGATTCATGATCTAGGCCTAAAGCCACACTGATAAGGTCCATCATCTTTCGCACAATACGCTCGATAGAATCTTATATCCGATGTTTAGAAGACTTATCCCACGGTAGTTGGCGCAGATTGTAGGGTCTATCCTTTGGGGATTGGACAGAGCACACTTAAATTCCAATCGTCGGGCATGCTTTCGTCCGAACATATTCTACAAAGAAGCTGATGCATGCTCCTTACCAGTTCTTCGTCGCTGTGTCTGAATAGCTCGGCCGGCATTCCACGGCTCCCGCCGCTTTGTTGTTCTTCAGACGGACAATTGCTATTCGAACTTCTTCATGGCCGAACAATGGAACGTCCCCTCCATCGTCATCGATTGAGAAATCGGGTTAGCCATCTCTTAATGTTATCCTTATATTGCCATTCAGCAGGTTGGATTGATCAGTGGGTGGGCTAGCAATTCATTGGTGGCCTTCATCTTGTTTAATAACAAGTTTTACACGCACGTTTTACTACCAAACATACCAATTACATAATAACTAAGTATGTTCGTTTCCCTGTTACTGACGTGGTATTTTAAAAAATTTTTCATACACCTAACAAGGTTATCCGAAAAAACGTCGGATACCCTTCAGAGTGCATATATGTATAATAAATCAGCGATGCGAGCTGAGTTCGATTAGACCCTCAGTTTTTGAGATATCAATTTGAAATTTTCCAAGTGTCCTATTGTCGCCAAGAAGCTGCTCAATTCGAAGAATCATCGAAATCGGACCTATATAGCATATAGCTGCCATACAAACTGGTCAATCAAAATTAAGATAAAGATTTTTTATCTCTTTTTGTGCTATAAAAAATGTGATTAAAGTATGTACTTACTAAGACTTACTAGGCGTTATTAATTCTTGAATTTTCACAAAGACGCTCAAGATAGACATATTTTTCTAATGTTTTTCAAATCTTTCATAATTATTGGAACGCATATTGAGATTAGCTCTACTTTATGTAGATTTTTTATGGTTTAATTCAATTTAAGTTATTTACTCATTTCTCTTTATAAATGCCCAGGGCATGTAGATGCAACTTGACTTCAAAATCGATTTCCAAAATTTATCAAAAATTCTTTTTGTGTAAGTCCCATAATTTGATTTTTACTTAAGACAATAAGCAAACGCACCGGATATGTTGGACGCGATGCTCTAAGCATATTTGTATAGTATGTAAATAAGGATGTATATAAGGATGTGCTTAAGGATGTGTATTTGAGTGCAATTAATTATGAAATTAATATTAGAGCAGTCTGCAAAGTTTAAGTGCTCGGCTTCCATGACCGTAGGCTCATTCAGCCTTACGCGGAACAGAAAAAATGAACCGCGCAAAAAACAACAAAAACACAAAAAAAGAATATTTAATGGAATCAGCAGAAAGTGAACGTCGCCCAACATTTGACTTCCTGTCCTAGACAGAGTTACTCTGCCAACGCTTTCTATTCATTTGTGTACTTTGAATATCCTATTTTGCCATTTCTCATCCATTCATGCCGCGCACAAAGAAAAAGTTACACGCCAACATCCTGTGCTTGTGAAAAAAGTGAGATTGCGTTGCATTAAGGAGCGGAATCGCATATGACGTTTAGCGTTTTACTGTTTTAGCATTTAGAGCTTTGCGCTTAGAGCAATTAAGTGTATTTATATTTTTCAATAGGTGTAAAGCAATAAAAAGTGCGCAAGTTGTGAAAATAGATAGTTTTGTGTGTAAATTTATACACTCTTGGATCCCATTTTGAGTTGACATGGGATCAAAAAAGGCATATTTATCCCTGTGAATAG
>JBAWJQ010003029.1:0-61086 GCA_037783105.1 Bactrocera zonata | reverse complement strand
CAAGCAACAAAATATTTTTTCATTGCGTTGAAAATGTCAAACTTTGTACCGAAAAGTGCTGCAGAGTCGTATCGAATGCTTGTCGAGACATATGCTGATCATGCTCTACGCGAAGTACCATGCAAAAGATAGTTTCAATGGTTCAGAGAACTTGGAAGAGCACCAAAAAGGTTTGAAGACGCCGAACTGCAGCAGTATTGGGTTAAGTTGATACTTTGAGTCAAAAGCAAATGACAGCAATGTTGAATGTTGCACAACAGATATTTTCAGACCGTTTGAAAGGTATAGGAAAGATCCAAAAGTGTGGAAAATGCGTGTGGCATGAATTGAATGACAAACAAATGGAAAACCGAAAAACACTTGTGAAATTTTGCTTCAAAGATACGAAAGATAATCAGTTTTGCATTAAATTGGCAATGAAAAATGAATTTATATTAAGAACACAAAACGAAGAAAATCCTATGTTAAATAGGCTATTATCTGTGTTTGGTGGGATTAGAAAGATTTGGTATATCATGGACTTCTAAAACTTGGTGAAAGTAGTAACACTAATCGCTATTGACGCTAGTGATCAATTTGAAATTCGCATCGATCGAAAAACGCCAGAATGGGCCAGAAGACACGGCAAAGTAATTTTGTTAAGCGACAATGCCCCTGCACACACATCAAAATCGGTTCAGGATACAATTTAACTACTTGATTGGCAGCTATTATCCCACACGCCGTATTCACCAAATTTAGCTTCTTCCGATTACCATTTGTTTTCATCGATGGACCACGTCAAAAATTAAGCGACCGATTGGTTTGCTTCAAAAGACAAACATTTCTATTCTATCCAAAACTTTCCTCTGGAAATGGTGGTCAAAAGAGGTGGTTTTAGAATATTTATTTTTTATACTTTCGCATTCGAAATTCGTATTATTTGTATTTATATGTGTGTACATAAATTGCGGAAAAACTGCAGTAAATCGTTAGGCCGATCATGTCCTCATTTTTAGGGAATTAATTTTGATACCAAACATGTAATGATGGTCTGAGTTTTGTGTTACTGAACATTTTGTGACTCACGCAAGGTAAAGAAATATATGGGATTTTCCAGGAGCAGCATTGCACTCATAATTTACAATCACAGCCAAGAATATATACTATGAGATGCTATTTGAATTTCATTAAGATTTCTTACATATATGTAAGTCGATAGATGCGATATGAAGTGAACCGTAAGTTCGAAAATATTTATGTTAAATATATGGATGATAAGGGAAGTATAGACCGAATTTTAACCATTTAAGTTATGGTCTGTGAGCTTGAACAGTTATGGTCCGACTTTTAGAGTTGAGATGGCTTACCATAGATGAACTATTATTGCGATATATTCATTGCTGCTTGATTTGCATATTGGACAGTGAAAGAATCAGATAAAATGCGAAGTAGGCGTGGTTGTGATTTGATTTCCCCCATTTTCGTTTCGTTAAATAGAATTATCAATAATTGGTCTAGTAGATCCGTATATATGTGATTTACCCCAAAGGTAGGCGTTATCCCGCTCATCGTATAATTTGACAATGGCTTGTGTTATGCACTCGTTTATCATCCCGGAAGTAAAATTTAATATCTCTGATGCATATTATTTTATGTTTCGAAGGGTATATTAATACATATTTTTGGAATATATTGACAGTAAAATAGAAGTAAAATTTGTTTAAGAAAAAGAAAAAAATTTGGTATTTTTCTACTTATACTCAATCTTCGACGACCACAGAAATTATGGTCCTCTAGAGCTAGAGTTATTGCGGTCTTCTCTCCGGATGAAACTTTCTCTCTGAAACAAGAATATATTGTCGGTACAATAGCTATGGAACAAAATATTGATTGATACCCGAGAGTCCGTCAAAAATGTCGGGTCTGCCAATTACTTTTGCCTTATTTGATTTCACAGCATTCTATTTTTAGTATTTTGAAATACTATTATGTATTATACTATTGTGAATTTTGAATGTATGAAATCATCCCAGCGTTAAATTATTGATTTTCTTGAATATTCTTAAAACAAGTTATAACCTCAAAAAAGTTTCTAATAATTATAAGTCAACATTATGGCCTTATCTAAACATTTAATAAACTTAAAAGTGTAAAGATTTTGAGTTTTAGATTATTTTCATTAAAGGTAAAAATAATTTGACTACATGTTATTTATAGGAGAAAAAAATAGGTGAAGCCTACATTTGGGCGCCGCCAAAATTGTATTAGCTTTTCCTACTCTCCTTTACCGAACTTATATCAAATCATATTTAGAGTAATAAAAACGCAAAAAAAATATATTTTTGACAGAGAAAAAGAGTCTTTGCATATTGAAAATTGAATTTCAGAAAAAGAGATTATTTGATCAATATCAATTATTTCTACTGCTTAAGACAACCTTACCACAATTTGAAAAATTCAAGACAAATTTCAAACAAAATTTAAAAAAACATATCTTTGAGTACTTACATGCATACATATCAAAATTTCAAAAATTCCAAATTTTACTCACCGATTTTGTATGGATTTGCTTAAGTCTTTAATTATTGAATATTTTAAGCGTGCAGCGCAATCTTTTTGAGCGATCAACACACGATATTTTTGATTATTATTTCTGAGCTAAGCCAAACTTTACTCCTTTTACAGAGCTTTTTGAACTCAATACGATTTTGACTTGATGTCTTTTACCAAGCACTGTTATAATTTATTGCCTGCGCTTATTACCGCTATTTATTACTCAATTGCGCGTACTCTTACTTGTCGGTCGGTATATTTTCTTGGTTAACACCACTTGTCGCACGTAACTGTGTATTGAAACTTAAATATTGTTTCTGACTTTGTGTGCCAACGCGGTCACTATGTGCTGCTAAAGTATGCAAGCGCCAAAATTTGAATGGGACCGCTGTGCTGCGCGTTGTCATTTTATACTCGGCTAACAACGATAAGGTCCGACCGAGCAACAGGATTCTGCATTTCAGCCAATCACAAGACGCTATCAGCCACGAGCGTTACCGAGTATAACGAGTGTGATTTGTTGTAGTGTGGACGCCCACCCAACGCCTCGGCGTCTGCTTGACATTTGGCAATGAGTGAGGCGCAAGGGCGGCTGCTGTGGGGAGGCGCATAGCCGAAAGCGTAGGCTCAACAAGCTTTCAGCTGGGCGCGCAATGATCTAAGTTTGTGCATGTGTGTGTGTGTGCTTTTTTGGACTTTTTGCACTCGAATTGTTTGTTTTACTGTTTCCCTTGGGTTATTTCTTAGTTCTGTAGGCAACTTTCTATTTTGATTGCTGCTCATCTCTTTTAAATGCTGGCAATAATATATGCTCTGTGTGCATTGAAATGAATATAGAAGGCGTTTTGGCACTGTATATCGTGGGCGGGGAGACTTATGACTTATGTAAATGATTACAACGATTAATTGGTTAAGCTAATCATGCTTACAGTGATGACGCATACGTGTTCTCAAACACTTAAGCTTTTTTGTAATTATATACATATGTACGTGTCGTACAAATTGGGCTTAAGATCGTAAAGGTCAGCAGATTTTCCTTGAAATTGCTTTCATGCAAATGAATTCAATATAGAATATATGCTTTATTGCGAAAAGGGGTAACCATGAGGCCACGTGCCTCTCACGCGTATTACTCGCGCACACATACCTTCTCTTATACATATATTTCAAACCTTTCCCTGAGTTAATTTAATAGCTACGTCAAGTGTTGTTTTCGATTTGTGTTCACCTTGTCACTTATTAACTATACATGCGCATTAGGATGAGCCAAAAAAAAAAAACTAAACATCGAATTCTTGAGTTAAAATGAACCTATATATGGAAAAAAGTATACCCGCATGGAAACATTGATAGCTTTATTTTGAAAGTTGTCGGTGAGCATTCAAACCCGTGAAAACATTTCATTACCTTTTTTCAAATATAAGGATTGTTGCATTGAAAAATCCCCCTAAAGTAGATTTAGGAAATTTCATACTTTACTAGAAACCGCATTGTAAAAATTTTCATCTTAAACGGTTCAAAAGTTATCGTGTTTCTAGTGAAAGCAGATTTTTGATGTGATTTTAATGTGCACCGCCGCCTATTAAAATTCTGCTTATACCCACGAATTGGATATATTACTTTTTGGCTCACCCTAACATATACATTTTTTAAGCATTTCTCAATTCTTGCCTTTCGCTGTCATTTGCACTTTTTACATTGTTGCCGTAATGTTTTTGTTATGATGACGAGCTCTTGCTACTTACTGTCACTGTCACAGTAACCGCTACTGACGCTGTGTGTGTGAGTGCTCAAATTTGTTATCAGCTTGTTTACCACGAATAGGAAATTTATCTGTGGGAAATAATTCTTATTCGAATCAACGTTGGTAATTTTGTTTATTCACTCAACATAATCGCAATCAATGTTGCCAATAATCATATACTAATAATGGCAGCAATGTGCCACAATCATCGCGAAATTGATTGTAATTATAACGCGTTTTACTAATCCAAAAACATACCTGTTAACTGCCTGCTTGGTTACTCCTATTTTTATATACCGTTATGTGTTTGTGATTGACGGTTATAGCGCAGATTTTATCGTGCGAGAACATTTGAACGATCGACAGCTGCAATTCTTTTAATAACACACTTTACGTAATGGATTAGCGTAGATACAGTAGTGGTGAACACTATTCAAACAATTCGTATTTTATAAAATTTGAATGGAATGACAGCTGGAGAAAACGGTTGTTGAGAAAGATATTCACTGCAGAATTTGATTTTGCAGTTTATAAATCTTATCTTCATACAACATTTTCAGCTGAATTGAACAACGAATCGAGTTATGCTGAAGACTTAAGCAGTTTATGAACCGTGAAGTAACTATGTTAAAAGCTTTACAAGCTTCTCCGCATCAATGATATTCTGGGACACCGTAAGCACGTACATAGTTCAAGGCTTCAACTTAGACTGTCTTGTAGCAAGTTAAACTTCCTACTTATCTAGGCTAGAACCCGGCATTTCAGAGGTTTATGCATACTGTCAACTACGCAATGAATTTGTAAATAAAATTATCTTCTTTGCGTGCTTCTATAAGCCCATTCATCTAACTCTATGGTGTGATTCTGTCGAAACAGTTCGTTTCTTTATCTATCCGTTAGATGATTAAACTCCACACTAGGTATAATATAACAACAAACTTTCTTGAATGAAAAAACTATGAATTAGATACGGTTTCTAAAATCATATCTGCTATATGAACTCAACTCACAGTTTTAATTACATATATCGGTTGAATTTTTTTATGGATTTAAATCTATCACTTCCTCTCGTATTTACATAATATGACATTAACGACGATCTATATCAGAATCAATTTCCAAAAATAATATCTTCAACACCTAAAATGCATCTACCTTTTAAATATCGATCGCATCGATTTATATTGTTGTCAGTCAGTAACAATTCATGTTATAATGTCCTACAACTAAGACTGTAATACGGTATCTCCATATGTGATACGCTTGAATAAATGCTCCATTAATAGACCACAACACGTTGGTGGGATAGATACAGAAAGTTGAAGAGGGAAGCGAGACACATTTGTGGACAAAAATAAAAAAACAGAGAAAGGCTGAAATGCATGAGTACAAAAGTTTGACAAGTTGGCAACAGGGTAATGCTCGAAAATTCTAAGAAAAGATGCGGCGACTAACAGAAGGTTTCAAGACCGGAAC
The DNA here is from genome assembly GCA_037783105.1 of Bactrocera zonata. Classification (NCBI taxonomy): domain Eukaryota; kingdom Metazoa; phylum Arthropoda; class Insecta; order Diptera; family Tephritidae; genus Bactrocera; species Bactrocera zonata. The sequence goes on along the minus strand of JBAWJQ010003029.1, from coordinate 55,331 downwards.
ATAATCTGTAGAACCCTAGAGGTGATCTAGATACTGACGACCAGAGCATACTGAAATCAAAGAGGAACATTTCTCCAGCCTGTTAAATGGCAGTGAAAGCATAACATCAGGAGATTGTGAACCCGGTTCCCCAATCAATGACGATCAAGCAGACAACCACAAAGAAGTTCGAATAGCTATTACCCGTCTGAAGGACAACAAAGCGGCGAAGGCTTTGCCACGGTATTTCGGTCCGAGCTATACTTATCCGGCGTCCAAGAACTGATCAGCGAGCAATGCATCAGCGTTTCGTAGCATCATGGTTGGACGGAAATCATTGCTTCATAGACGTTTGAACGCTGACGTGTGGTTTGCTCAGCCACAAAAATTGAGAGACTTTGGAACCTATCTCAGCTACCTCTCCAAGCGGTTTAAGGTACCATACGAGTTTTCAAACAAGACGTTTCACTCATCGTTGCAATATTCTAATGAAGCTACACGTAAAGAAAATTGATTCAGAGCTGCATAGCTAAACAGGGAACGTACAATCTCCTGTAAGTTGTATAGTTGACTAGTGTATGCTCATGATATTGATGTATCATTGGCCGTGCAGCACCAGCGCCGTTAGTTCTGCATTCTCCATACTGCGATAAGGAAGCACAAGCAAATGGGTCTGGTAGTGAATCGAGAATAAGTCGACGTATCTTCTGTCATCAAACAAAAAGTTGTCACACTTGGAACTTGGCTTTTCACGTCATTGTTGTACAATCCGGTAGCAGAAGATATAACTCTCGCACAACAAGGTGCTACATCGAACTGAGTAGACAATTGAGATAAAAGTCCTCTTTCGACGAACAACAATCAAACTCTGCAATGCACTTATCATCCCCGTCACTGCTATATGATGCAGAAGTCTGTACGATGACTAACAACTGATGAGTCGGCGTACTATTTTCGATAGAAAGTTGCATATTGGCAACAGCAGTATTGCAGATGTTGTTTAACAGTCATAAGTAAGCAGGATTAGCGCACTGTTGTAAACTCGGCTATAACCGTGTAGGCGGTGTCTATGTCAATATACGAAGATAGAGTAGATAGCTTTTGACATCCGTACTTATCTAGTTAATTTCGATTAATTTTGATAACTTTTAAATGAGTAATATAAAAATATTTAAGTTGAGCTTCTAGTTAATCTATGCATACTTTTCAAACATACTGTACATATGTGCATCAAAACACCATACTCAATTGTGGCATAAACAACAGTATTATTAACTCAGATATCTATTCCATTTGTCCGCCAAGCGTTGAACCTTGAAAAACAAGCCACTTTAATGTTTTATAAAAAATAGTTAACGATGAGTTAAATTATGCAAATATTTATGAAAAATACGCAAAACTAATCTGCACATGTACATACATACATATACTTAGGCTAGGTAGATATGTATATACCCTAGGATGAGTCAGTCGAGTTTTGTAAGCTTCTTTTTATTTGAAATTATCTTTTTATTTGAATTTCACTAGCAAACTCATTCTAAATAGGCAAGAAAAAGTAGTAATAACTTTGTGCCAGCTCCGGTCTATAAAGTGAATGGATAAGAACCTGCCAACAAATCTCACGGAGTTTCTGACGATTGATTATTCAGTTAACGTTCGTTTCAGAAATGGATTGAGATTGTTGCCATGCATCAGGTGTTCGCAGATTGAAATTCGAGCGAATTCGGCTCGTGTGGCTTCCATACATCGAACTTCTCTTTATATCCAGTTTTATTTAACGATTTTTTTCCAATGTTTACCTCCCGTGCAATGTAAACAGTGCTGCCCTGATGATTTCCATTGTTTTATGATATTTTCGTCAAATGGGTATCCAGAGCGTAGGCGATCTTTGACATAAAAGTTACAGGAACGGAATCGACGAAATTCAAATTTCACGTGATTGGCTGATACAGTAACAAAACGATAAACACTTTTCACATTTATGGCCGTCTGGTTTCTGCTTTCACCCTTATCGTAGAAAAACTGTAAACTATGGCGTATTTTCTATTTGCTGGTGTCTATATTTGACGTGTACTCAAAGAATACTGAGTCAAGTATTCTTATGTGTCTAAAGCCATTTAGCGTAAGCCGATTGCATTTACTCAACGTGAGACTTACAGTTTGCTAAAACTCATCTATTGGATAAATAATAGATATCTTTTTACTAAAACTTAAACTTCAATAAGAGCTGCTCAGAAGAGAACAGTGGTAATTGAGTATCGGCAAAACAACCAAATTCTAAAAGATTCGGGAATTACTGCCGAATCGTTAATCCTTGGTGGGATACAATTATTTCAAATATCGGGGAATGCAGTTTATAGATGAAAAACGAAGTTTACCTCGTTTGCAGAGAGTCTATTCCTCATATCTATAAGTCTCCACTCTCTAAAGATTACACACAACATTTGTTGAGCCTATAAAATTCTTTGTAAAAATACATACATAGGTATGTTTTATATATATATATATGTATTTATTAATTAAATATTTTACAAATGTGGATATCCTTGATTGACATTTAAAACTTGCTCTATAAACACATTCTACTATAAAGATAAACACATATTTGTTATATTAAACATTGTACGTACATATAAAGTTTGAATATAAAAACGTTTCATTTGTAATATACATACATATGAAGATAATATTTTGGAATACAAAAATTTGGTATCACAATACCTGGACGGATTTGTTTGTGTTAGAATAAAAATTAAAAGAAGACATGATTTACGAAAATTTTACTTCGTTTTTTGTAATGTGCAATTGGAAGCTGAATGGAAGTACCCGCCTGTAGTAGCGGCTTTGCTAACTGAGCTTTCGTAGCTTAGAAGAATCGCACCAGCAAATATGCCAATGCAGCTAAGAGCGGTGTAACAGTGGTGGCGACGGCCGAGTTCAGGGCGGCACACACTTTCGGCTGTGGCTGAGGAATGTACTTGCATACAACGTTCAGGAAGCTGGACATGGCTTGGTCGTTTTCCTTGGCATCAAATTGCTAAAAAAATAAGAAAAAAGTTAGAAGAAGCTAATATGCACCATAAATAATTTATATATGATATGTGTATAGATAAATTAATATCTAAATTGAATGAGTCGAAAAGAGTTTATACACTTTTGTGTTTTCAAATTGAGATCTACATATACTGAATGCATTTTTCGAAGTGTTATTCATTATACGATGGCCACTTCTCAGGTAACTCTGTAGGTTATTTGCCTTTGGGGTTATATTTAATTACGCTCTGAGCCTTAGAAAATGTAAAAATATTGGCAGTAAAATTTAAACGCGTCTGACTAAAAAAGTCATCGGTTAAATCTAACACGCTTCTAAAATCACTATCTCGAATGACCTAGAGAACCCTTAATATGTAACGGGTGATCACAGTATAGGTAGTTTTATCAATAGTGTGTTTTGACAGATGACGCGTATGTCATGTCAAGCTGCCATGTTATTTTTGTTCAGTATTGCTTGGTATTTCTTCATGGAAAGGTTGACGCCTGAACAACGTTTACGAATTGTTTAACTTTATTATGAAAATTTACTCTAAAGAATGTGTTTCTCGCGCTTCGCTCAACTTATGGTCAACATAATCGGACTCATCTTGAGACCCAACATTCATTATGGAATAATATTCGATCGAATAGACCACATCTAGAACACAGTGGAAAATATAGAAGACGTAGCTGAGAATGTACACGAAGACCGTAAAGTGTCGATTCGGCGCTATTTGCAGCAACTCGGACGGACGCATGAAACGATTTGGCCCATTTCGGGCCGGGGTCTTAAATTGAAACCGTATAAAATACAGTTTGTGCAAGAACTAAAGCTGCTCGACCTTCCCAAGCGACATCGCTTCGCTCTATGGGGTCTTGAAAAGTTGCAAGAAGATCCGACGTTTTCAAGCCAAATTTTGTTCAGCAATGAGATCCATATCTGGGTCAATGGATATGGAAACAAGCAGAATTGCCACATTTGGGACGAAAAGCAGTCTGAAGAGATTCAACAGCTGCCATTTCATCCAGAAAAAACAACGGTTTGATGTGGTTTGTGAGCCGGTGGCATCATCGGTTCATATTTCTTCAAAAATTATGCCGGTGTGGACGTGATCGTCAATGTTGATCGTTATCGTGCCTTGATAATAGACTATTTGATGGTTGAAATTGAAGTTCGTGCTTTCGGGAACATTTGGTTTCAACAAGACGGCGCCACTTCCCACACACCGCATTAATCAATGGAGCAGATAATTTCACGTTTTAGACCGATCGGTTAGACATTTTCCTATGAGGATATGCAAAGTTTGAAGTCTATGTTGACAATCCCGATTCGCCAGTTACGAGTCGGAAGCTCGAACGAGTCATTGAAAATTGGATTCAACGGATGTACCACATATCTGAGACCAAGCCGCGCCCAATATGTGAAAAAAATAGCCTTTAGAAAATAAATTCCTCATTAAATTTGAAGTTTCTATGTTTTTTCTTTAAAAAAGTACGGAACCTCGGAATGCATCACTCTTTATAGGGAATATATCTATATTTAGAAGACTTGTATACTTACTTTTCTTGAGGAGAGCAATATAGAAGCAACTTTTATAAAATGAGGTATTATTTTATGCCTTGTTATGAAGAAAGTGAATTGAAATTAGAGCTCAGCTCCTTTTCAGGATTTACTTAAGTTCTTAACGGTACCATGATTATTCAACGACTACAATATCTCAGAAAAAAATTTGTGTTTTGGTCAAATTTATTTATTCATTTATGAGTATTCTCTAGGTTCCCATATATAATGCAAGTATAAGCTGCGTATTTTAAGGTATCTCTACCATAAAAGAACACCGAAAGCTTCATGTTGTAATGCAATTATCTTTGAGAAACACTTCTAAATAATTATTGGTGTGTGTCAACATTTTCCTAGGTTTTTTTGAAACGCGATATGACCAAAAATAAATATAATACAAGTTAAGTTAATACTTTCCCTCAAAAACTTACCTGCTTGAAGACAACAGTTGGTACGCTTGTCAATGGATTTTGGAATTGCATGGTGGCTTCGCCTTGTTTTTTGAGTAAAATACTGCCTTCGGTTGTGTTGGCGCATTGCTGGATATTTTCCCAGGCGCTAATATGATTTTCACGTGCGCTAAAATATACAACAATAGCAGCAAAATTTGAATCAAACTGTTAATGAATGTTACGCTAACACAGCCAACACGCCAACACATGACACTTGCAAGCGTGTAACCTGATTTACATAACAGTCAGCCGGTAAGCAGTCACTTACCAACGTGCACCCGGATATACGTTGTCATCGAAGTTCTTGCCTGCTTTCATCATGCAGTTGATGAAGTCCAAAGTTAGTGATTCTCTGGTGAATTCGATTTGATAGGAGTTGGCCTGAATATGTTCGATGGCACAGGCATGCACTTTATTGCCGTAGCACTCGTTTGGACCGTGATGACAATCGAAAATCACTTCGGCACCTTGTGTTGTGAACTGCGTAAAGAGGTGAATAAACAGAAAACAAAACCGATATGCATTAGTATCGTACTATATACCATAAATCTACATATATGTGATATAATTGCGGCCACCTCACAATCAACAAGTCAAAACAAAGAAACGCTAGTTAAGCAAAAGTATGCTTCTTCTCTCTCATTTACTTCTTGTCTCTCATATATACTATCGTATATATGTATGTATATGTGTAAGCGTAGAAATTTGGGTCCATACATATACTTAACGGTACTTACATGCGACTTGCCATAAGGCACCCAGTTGATTTCCACGTAGTCGCGCAGTTCGCCCTTCACAGCAGGAAAGACCTGCTCGGTAATGAACTTTGCGCTGTCTGGGCAGAGCGATTCATAGTAGATGGTTACCGGCACCTGAATGAAGACACATTATAATGTATTTAAAATGCAATTAAGTAAAACTTTTTCTTAATTTAGTTATTTTAGAAAGAATTAAATATGCGTATATTTTCACGCTAATGTAATATAAGTTAATAGTAGTCTATGATTCCAAGTTTTGATTTACGAGGACGATGAGAACTTAGTTTTCGACAGGAAAATATTTCGAAAAAATGCGACATAGTCTCTTCGCAGCTCTGTACCCTCGACCTTAACCTGTCTAAAAATACGTTTTCTGAGCGTCCAAAAAATATGCATCCGTGGCGACGACAACTTCCTCGTTCGGCTCCAATTTTTGATTGTCGGGTTACTTTATCACTTTTTTCGACAAAGGGAAGTCTCACTTGGCATGTTAATACCATAATCCGGCCAATTTGGCTGTGGCGATGGCAGACGAGTGAGGAGCTTTGTCATTTTGGAAGAGCAATTTTCACTTTTTTTTGCAGTTCAGCGTAGCATCGGTACAATAATTCGACATAGTAGAGCCATTTGACTAATCTTCAGGCAGTTGATATATGTACATAACATCTTATACCCGCTGGACATCAACTTTCTGTCCGATAGGAAAGTTATTGCTTTCTTTGGAGCAAGTCTGCATCGAGAAGTCCACTGTTTTGACTTTTTCTCGGTCTCTGGTGTGTACTATGTTTCGTTAACGTTCGGATTGCGTATAAAGTGCACAAACACCGCTTATTGTCTGGAGTGAACACAAACGTGGCATCCATCGCACCTACAACTTTCTCATCCTTAATATTCATGCATCACATGACGCCTTCAATTGGTGTTATGGCAATATGAGACTGTGATCTTTAAATTCTGTGGCACCTGGAACTCGTTAAAACTCATTAAATAAATTTTTAGCGGCCTTCGAAGGCGGAAAGTTACTCCAGACTAAATAAGATGCTTTTCGTTTCGATTTCCTTTACAAAGACAAGAAACGATTTATCGACCGACTTTTTCCTATTTTTCTAAAGTATTTATCAAACCGCTCTCGTACACAAAATACACATACTATACTATACATTTCTTCAGGGAATAATAAGTATTGTTATTACACGTAAGCTACCTTCGAAAGGAGTCGCATCAGAAATTTTCTTAATATCGATTTGTGCTTCACGAAACCGGAAGCCGCTAATGGCTGAAAGTTGCAAGGTAAAACTAGCAGGCGCTTTAATAATGTTTTCCAATTTTATAGAGAGACAAAGGGGTAATTGTGTAAGGGAAATATTAATAATCAAACTCCTATATAGTTTTAAAACATTTTGTAGCAACAAATTCATTATTTCTTGTAGATATGTTGACCTCTTCCAGTTTAGAAAAATTCAATATATTTATATAACACCAGAAAGATCGTGTTTATTAAAATCTTCATCGTTGTTGTAGCGGCAGAGTCCCGCCGAGTTAACAGTTCTTGGTCCGGGTCCGTTCCAATTACGTAAACCCTACTTTCGTGGGAACCACCGAATCTTTGTAAATGTGGTTGCTTAAAATGAGGAATTTAAGTGATAGTCTGAAACCGATTCCCTAATTGATGACGATGGAGCGAACGTTCCATTGCCCGAACATGAAGAAATTTTAATTGTAATTACCCGTCTGAAGAACGCCAAAGCGGCGAGAGCCGATGAACTGCCGGTCGAGGTATTCAAATACGGTGCTGAAGAACCGATAAAGAGCATGGCTCAGCTTCCTTGTAGAATATGGTCGAACGAAAGCATACCCAACGATTGAAATTTCAGTGTGCTCTGCTCAATCCACAAAAAAAGAGACTCTACAATTTGCGCCTACTACCGTGAGAAAAGCCTCCTTAACATCGCATATACATAAGGTTCTATCCAGCGTATTTTGTGAACAACAAACTGATTAGACCTTATCAATGTGGCCTTCGGCCTGAAAAATCAATAACTGACCAGTCTTGGAAAATAAACGTGAAAAGAAAATCAACACACACCACCTCTTCGTCCATTTTAAAGCTGCTTTGGACCGCACGAAAAGGAAGTCTCGAAATCCAACGTAGAATAACTCTTGCCAACAGGTGATACTTTGGACTGATTAGGCAATTGAGAAATAAAGTCATCTTTCGATGAACAAAAACACATCACACATTATCCCCGTCCTGCTATACAGTGCAGAGGCATGGACAATGACAACATCTGATGAGTCGATGTTACGTGTTTCGAGGGAAAGGTTCTGTGGAAGATTTGTGGTTCTTTGCGCATTGGTAACGGCGAATATCGCATTCGATGGAACGATGAACTGTATAAGATATACATACGACGATATTGACATAGTTCAGCGAATTAAGAGACAGCGGCTACGCTGGCTAGGTCATGTCGTACGTATGAACGAAACTCCAGCTCTGATAATGTTCAATATCCGCCGGGGGAAGCAGAGGAAGACCCCCACTCCGTTGGAAATACCAGATGGAGAATGACCTGCTTACACTTGGAATCTCCACTTGGCGTCAAATAGTGAAAAAGAAGAACGAATGGCGCGCTGTTGTAAACTCGGCTATAACGGCGTAAGCGGTGTCTACGGGTTCATTATACGTATTATTTGGTTCTTGACATAACCTTCGGCTATAATCACTGGGTTCAAAACACTAATTACCCTTTAAACATTTTTTTTGATTGTTATCATTAATTCAATTTATTAATTAATTATATTTATTCTATGAATATATTAACTAAAAATTTGGTAGCAAGAATGCAAGAGAACTTTAATTCCTTTACACGTCGGCATTATCAGTTCATGCTTCATTTCTCTGAATTCGCTAAATATGGATATGATGTCAGTTATTTTGCTAAAAATCACGTTCAATTTAGTTAATTGGTATGCAAACAGAGCAAAGCAAATTATAAAAAAAATCTAAAAAAAATAAATACATAAATCGAAATCATCGAATTTCAAAAAAACAAAAAAAAAAAAAAAAAAAAAAAAAAACGGGTTACTGGTAAAACGTAGTAAACAATAATATGTGAGAAAATAATTCTTGTACACACAAAATATCTACACAAATGTAGTACATATGGGTTTACATATTTATCTTCCAATCGCGCATCAGACCCTCTTTTTATTCAAATTCTAATTGTTTTTCAACCGGCTCCCACCACACTGAAATTCGTCCGCTCAATTGCTTACAATGAAATAAAATGTTGTTCGAAAACCGACTTTTTAAAGTGAGCTAATGTTTTTGTTGGATAGCGTTCTACCGCTTTATGTTTATGTTTACTACCAGCTTGCATGTAGAACTCGTTTGTAAAGCATGAACGAAAAGTTAAAAAGCATAAAAAATGCAACAAAAAACATAAGCGCTGTATAAGTTGTAAGGTAGTGTTAGTAAGAGGTGTAGACACAAGCCCCTGCAGCTAAGCTTGACTTCACAGCGTTGTCGCCAGAACCGGTTTGCTCACAAACATAGAATAAGTTATTGCACAGAATGGCGGAGTTAAGTAATTGCTCATAAAATTTAATATCTTTTAAACTTTTTTGTAGCTCCGGAAATTGTGATTTTGAGTGTTTCATTTCTAAATATTTGAAATTGTATGAATATATGAAAAAAATGGTGGTCTGATTGGTATGTTTTATCAAATTTTAAAAAATATATTATACTATGAAAAATGGGAGTTGAATAATTAAGTAAATCAAAGAAAATCTTTTTATACAGATAATTAATTACTTCATACTTAAAATCTCTCTTCTTATATTAGAAAGTAAATTTTGAAAGATTATTAGTAATTTAAGTTTTGAATTATTTAAAGAAAGGTAAGATCATTAATCAAAAAAGGCATAATTTGGGATTCTTAACTTATTAATAACACATTTCTATACATTATACCTTGAAACATAAAATACTAAAATTTTAAATCGATATTTTAAATAGTTTTTGAGTTAGATTATCTACAGTGTAATCGCTCAGTTCAATTAGCTCCATCAGTTAATTTTTTACGGAGTACTTCTCGCAAGTTCTTAGTTTATTAGGCCGTTAAATGACTAAATTAAGAGCCCGAGTCTAATTAAAAATGCTTGAATTTGAGATGGTTTGCTAGAGAATTTATTGAGTCTACTATTTATTACTATTTATTATATTTTTCAGCACATCGGACCACTGTGCCTCAATTCAAGCCATGAAAAAAGCGAAAATGTTTACCAAAACGCATGTTGGTTGCTAAACATAGCGACCAAAGCAGAAAAGTTAAATACATACATGTATGTAAGTATTACGACAAAACAAAAAACTCGAATTTTAATGATTGTCTCATTTAACTTTTTTAGTGTTACGGTGTGCAATAAGCAAAGAAATAAAAATAATGTTTAAACAAATGCATAGTTATGTAAAATACACAAATACAGTAGCCTCCATTTAATTGTAACTAATGAATTTAGCTGAAAATTTCAGCCGGCAACTGAGTTAAATGTATTTTTGTATGCACATATGTATTGAAAAATAATGTTACAAATTTCCCGGCTAATTGCTTCATATTACAAAGTGACATACTTATATGTATATTGTTTATAAATTTTATAGATGTTTTACATAACCCTTTTATTTAATCAATTAAGAGTTAGTCCTGGAAAGTTAAAATATTGACTAAATCAAGGCTAATTGACTATATTATAATTAATTGACCAAGTTAAGATTTAATTAAGGCTAATTGACTCAATAAAGTTTGCTTCACGAAATTAAGATTTAATAAGAATAATACTCAATTAAGATAGTTTGCCAAATTAGGATTTAACTAAGGCTAATTGACTCAATTAATATTAATTGAAAATTGAAATATTGACGAAATCAAAGCTAATTGACTGTATTAATATTAACCGACTAAATTATGATTTAATCAACGCTAAATGACTCAATTAAGCTTACTTCACAAAAATTTAGATTTAATAAGGCTAATACACATTTAAGATTAATTCAGTAAGATTTAATTAATGCAAATTGACTTAGTGAAAATTAATTGAAAATTACAATATTGACTAAATCAAGGCTAATTAACTATATTAATTTAATTGCCCAAATTATTATTTAATTAAGGCTAATTGACTCCATTAAGCTTACTTCACAAAATCAAGATTTAATAAAGCTAATGCTCAATTAAGATTAATTGACCAAACTAGGATTTAATTAAGGCTAATTGAACAAATTAAAGCTAATTGAATATAATACAACTAATCGACTAAATTAAGACTAATGGATCTTATTAAGTTTAATTTAATTAACTGGCTGTTGAAAAACTAGATTTTCAGACAATTTACTAATTTACTAAAGTAAGATACACCTCTGGTTAAATAGGATAGTCTGCAATCAAGCAAGCTGCTCCACTAAAAAATAAGCTATAGATATTTAAAATTTCTCAGTTCAAATAACCACAGACAACTGTACGTAAGTACAGTTACGCTTTTCTGTGAAATAAAATTCAGATAAATATCTCGCTGTGTGCATTGTAATTTTTTTAGAAATTTTAAATAATTGAGTTTCATGATTAGTGAGAAAAAATGGGTGTTAACCCTTTGTTAGCCAGGTGTTGGCGTGCAATCGCCACAGAAATTGGTGTTTATTAGCCAATTTGTTTTATGTATAACTTTTTATTCGTAGAACGAATTATATTCTAATTAACTGGTGAAATATTGTGGAGGTGTTCATGAGTTTATGTACATACATTATTATTTTTTTTCTTTTTTGTTTACATATGTGTACACATACTATGTATTTGGATCTATTTTTAATTTTATTATACAACTACAGTAGCAATTTTCATGAAATTTATGTGGTTATAAATTGGTTTCGAAAAATATCTCTATGTATGTACATACATATGTACATATGCATGAGCAATAGCTTTTATCACGATCGGTGTTAATGAACTGTTATTTTGTACACGAAGACAATAATTGACAATATTTCCTTCGTTTTGTAATAGAAAAATCATACATGACCTGATTGAGTGATTAGTTTAATTATACCGCCATTATATTCGCTTCACACTTTAATACAAAATATAAATTGTAAAACTACATATACATATGTACATATATCATACAAAAATATATTGTACAAATATACTAAAAATTAGCATCCATGTGCTATATGTATATTATTTTCTTAACTTTTTTATAGAACTTCAATCAAAAAAGTAAATTTTACAATGGATATACCTACAAGTAAATATGTATATACACGTATGATTAGATGTACATATGCATATATACATACATACATGTATATCTATACACTATCACTGCATTATCTTAGACTCTGCAAATGACATGCCAATTTATGTATTATTACCTTCACCGCATTCGCAACTGCGATCAGCACCAAGAACACACCAACAACGTTCTGACTCATGATTATTCTCTTGTTTTTACTACACAACTTTCTGCTGATATGTAAAACTTTGTTTTTCCAACGAACGTCACACAAAGTTAGCTTGCAGATGCACCGTCGTATAACCGAAAAACGACAATAACAACAACAAGTCAAATTACACCGGGGTCAACTGAATAAATAGTGACCGATAAAGAAAATAAACTATTTTTTTGTTGTTGTGCAGTTTTAGTAAATGAAAAACACTTTTAAGCTGCTCAGCAGATTGGTACGAATCGGACAACGCCTAAAATTCAACTGCCAACACTTGCTCTGAGTCGCATTCGGCTAGTCTCAGCTAGGGCTCGAACTGTAGCTTTTTGTTTGACTGGCACACCGCCAACCGGTGACTTGTCTTGGCTTGTCGGTGGTTTGACTTGACTCGGTTGGTTGGTTTGGTGGTCGGCTCCCAGTCGCGGCTACGCTGACTTGTTTGACTCATTAATTAGTTTATGGTACCTATGCACGAAGGCGCTTTGAAATTTGTTTTGATGGCGAGTTGTGAGAGTGTATGGTGGGTGTGTGCGTGTGTATGTGTGTGAATTGAAAGTAGTTTGAGCTGATCGCTTACTTAATTTCATACGCGCTGTGGGAGAGTTCAGGTGGCTAATGTTGCATTTTATTGATCTTCCGACGCTGCATGATTACATATGTACTAACGCATGTATGTATGTATATTATGAAGCTAGTTTATATACTCGTCACATATGATTATAGCGTCGAGTTGTAAAGCGAGCGCTTTTGAGTACTGGAATTTTAGCTTTTTCAAAAGCAGAACTAATTTTTATCGCATTTTGACAGATCGAGAAAGCTTTTTAATTTTTTAATTTTTGTTTTATGGCATGCAACTATTTTTAAATGCTCATTAATTTATATTTTGTTTTTGCATGGTGAATCTTAATTAAAGCTTTTGTAACACTTTTAGTATATTCCGTTATAGTAACAATTTTAAAACGGCTCTTCATTTTACAATTTGGATTTAAATTTTGGCTGAAGCTGTAGTGGGGAAAGGCTTACTTTTTTTATTTTTAATGTTTTTTTTTTTAATTGAACATTTGTATTTAAAGAGCTAAATCATAACTTTAAGAAAATGGTTCTTAGTTGCTCAGTTTGTAAATTGCAAAAATCTGGAATTAAAATCGTCTCGTCATCTTGGTCATTTTTATACAAGGAGTGTACCAAAGTAAACTTTTTGAATCTAGCGCCTACTGGTGGCACCTGTACAATGGGTTGTCAAAAAAGTCTTGCGGTATATTGAATCAATTCATGTGGCACCCATACATCGAGCTTCTTAGTGCTTCTTCAAATGGTTTCTAGCGCTTTGATGACTACTATGCCGGTCTCTTTCGACAAATTCAGCGATTTTATCACAATTTTCGACGACAGGCCTTCCGGAGCGTGGCGCATCTTCGACCACCTCTACACCAGAACGAAAACGTTGAAACCATCGTTGTGCGGTGGAAATGGAAACTGTATCGGATCCATAAACTGCACAAATTTTATTGGCGACTTGAGATGCATTTTTTCCTTTATCGTAGTAGTACTGTAAAATATGCCGTATTTTCTCTTTATTTTGCTCCATGTTTGTGACGCTATAACTCACGAAGGACTTAAAAGAAACGACAATCAATAAAATGTTAGCGCGTGAAATGAGCTTTCCAAAAAGGTATAGCATGACCCGATGCGACGAATAAAACTAGAACTACGCGCTTTCAGCGCCAACTAGAGAAAATACCGCAAGACTTTTTTGACAACCTAATGTGTTGACTAGTGCGTTAGAATCTGCTATCTTTATCGATTGTCCAGTGAGAATTTCATGACATTTCATCGACTGGAAGTGAAGTTATTGCGTTTTAAGTGTCAGTATGTTTGTGTTATCGATACGAAAATGAGCTTCGAACAAAGAGCCAACATTAAATTTTGTTTTAAAATTGGTAAAACTTTTACCGAAACGTTTCAATTGATGAAACAAGTTTATGGCAATGATTGCCTATCCCGTAGCAGAGTGCGCGATTGGTTTCAACGTTTTCAAAGTGGTCGTGAGGACATACATACATATGTAAATGACCATCAATATGTGGGCTAATCCGTGATCACCGGAAATTCCATCGAAACTGTAAGTGAATTCATAAAAAATCAGCCGAACCCATCATTGAAATTCATGGAAATGGAATTGAACATCTCTAAAACATCAATTTATCGCATTTTGACCGAACATTTGGGCTTACGAAAGATGTGTGCACGGTTTGTTCCGCACAAATTGACTGACGACCAAAAATTGCACAGAATTCAACATTCGAAGAACGACTATTTGACCAAAAATCACATTTTAACCATTAATCACTCTTCGTATTCATCTGACATGGCACCGTGCGACTTCTTCCTTTCGGGAAAATGCATTTGGCCATGAAAGGAAAGCGTATCTTTCTTGCATACTTACATATGTCATTTTTCAACTAATTTAATTATAATAATTATATTTAATATATTCCTTTGCATCAGACAACTTACAACTTCAACAAGAATTTGCAAGACATACATATTCACATATTCATGGTTCAAGTCAAATGCAAAACATTTTTGAGTAGAGCATTGTACATACATACATATGTATGCATAGACAGATAGGTAAGCAAAAAATTACATATGTATATGTATGTACTCCCACTTAGTGGGTGTACTATGCTGTAAGCAGATAAAGTTTCCATTCACCAAACTATACTATTGATTTTATAATGTATAACTATTACATATACTTAGTTAACACTGAGAGGAAATTAAAATTATTCGTTGCAGTCACGCAAACGGTTTTTCTGCCTGCGTTTTAATTTATTGGCACTTGCTGATTGTGGGGAGAACAAAAATATTATACAAAGTAGTAAAATATTATTTTACTATTTAAAAGTATAATATATAGTGTTTTCACAGCGAGTATACTGTAAGTATGCAGCTTATAACATTGAAGATTCTAAGATATAAATTAAATAAAGAATTAAAAAATTTTATCATTAAACCGATATTTCGGGTTAGAAATAGGATTTTTTAAATCAAGGATTACAAAGCAAACAAACAAAATTAAATTGCTAAGTCAATTGCTTTTTTTAATACGAGCAACCCTGATTAATAGTCTTTTCCACGGCAGTCTGGTCTACGTAACCGGAAAGGACACGGATTTTTTATCCAGCCAAGAACTGCGAACTCGGCAGAAATCTGCCGCTTCAACAACAACAACCTTACTATACTTTTGATTTAAATAATGAATATCATAATATCCAATATATTTCAGATAACTAAAATCTTTTTACCTATAACTATTCCCATTTCAAAAACCGCAATATTTTGCAAATAACTTTTTGGTCTGCCTTGCACTTGCGGTTAATATTGAAACGTTTGTATGTACGTAAATATGCTTGTATTTTGGAAATCAGAACCAATTGCAAGGTGAGGAGTGTGTATTTGTTGCTAGAAAATGCCGGTTATGTGTAAGAAGTACGTCATTTGAGTAGCTAATTCGCACGCGATGTCCTCACGAAGTTTTTGTTGTTGCAGTAGTGGAAGAAAACATTTTACATATAATTTTGAGAAATGTTTTCGAGTGTATAGTCCTTGACCTTGACTTTTTTATGGTTACGTAGACCGGAATAGTTTATAGTGTTTAAGGTTACATTTGTTATCTACATACTTACATGAAAATACAAATACTACATATGCCCATTGAAGGATATTTAGCAAGAAAAATAAAAGAAAAAAAGAAGAATTCTTGTATTAAAACCCTCGAAGTCTCATTTATATTGCTGACACCTTAACATAAGAGTCTCCGACTTTTCCTTCTGGGTGTTACAAACGTCGAGTCAAACTTAAAAAAACCTGCATGGTCTACAGCTCAAACTCAACTCAAACAGAAAATAATAATAATGATTTTCTAGTATTTTATCCCTAATGCATTTATGATTGCAGGGTGGCTGCAGAAATATTTCTATTGTTCAAATATACATAGTTGTCATGTCTTTATAAGAGCATAATAGAATGGTTGGATGTTGATATTGATTTTACGCGATATATGTATGTATATTGCGAAATTGTTGAACTCTTGAATTATGTATAATAGAAAATAAAATCTTTCGCTTTATGAATATACATAGACGCTTAATAAATGAAGCATCACCTGGCATTGTTCAAATAAAACATTATAACACATAATTAGTTTATGAAATATTTACTGCGTCTGCCATTTATTTAATAAAAATTGAAAATCTTTGCAAGTATAGTGTCATACAGATGTGGTTAAGCTTACATGTCAGCTTACACCAACTTATTAAACAACTTGTCAGACCAGTTTAAAATGAATTAGTGTCTTCAGATGCTACTAAGTTATGAGGATAGTTACTTTGCAATCACTGTGCTAAGTTAATGCATTTAATTGTATGTATTCATATTTACTTAATACTTAGTTAAAGGAAAGTTTCTTAATCGCGAAATGTAAAACCTTTTTTTTTTAAATCTTTACGTGCGACCGCAATCTGTTCTTGCAGTTCCTTGGCTGCCTTCGGACAATTTTTCAATGTAAACGCGCGATAGAGTACCACAGATGCCAAATAAGTCTGTGAAAATAAATGAATTTTATAAGGAATTGAATAAATTTGAGCTTCTGATTTAGAATGTTCGATGGCTTACCATAACCAACATAGGCAATGCAAGTATAAATAGTTGAATTTCCGTGGCCCATTTGGTAAGCACGGGTGAGTACACCATGCCGGCCACTATGGCCAAATATGGTATTGCAAAGAGTCCAATATATAAAAGCCCACGTTGTAAATTCGTCATAACCATTGTTTGCCGGTAATTTTTGTTAATTGCTGGAATGTTAAAATCTCCTCTACCGTGGTTAAAATTCAATATTTATGGATAATACACACTTGCGTGGCTCTTGACAATAACAAACAGCCGTTATCAGTATTCAGTTAATGGCCGGCGTTGTATTTCTAGACGAACGGCTTAGGCACAATGTCTATTGTGAATATCGAAGTTTGTCACGTTAGATGGCGCCAGTAAGTGTATGTTTTAAAAGGTTTGGTTTTAATTTTAACAAATATTTTTAATACAAATTTATTATATAATATTCAAAATTGTCAATTTTAATAAACAAATTGGAATTAAAAATTTAATTTCGTTGGAAAATATAGAAAATATAACAAAAATTAAAGAAAAATAATTTTGCTGGCCATAGGAGCTCGGGAACAGGAAGTTGTAGATATTTTCATTACATAAAACTTTCCATATAAGTTTTTTCCATAGGAATCGTCGTTTTAAATGAAATCGAACGGTTTTAACCTACGAAAATTGAACTATGCCTCCCCGTCATCTTTAGTTATACTCCTTTATCGTATATAATAAAAAATAAAACTAATATTAATTAATACATAATTAGTTAATTATTTCGAAGTTAAGTATTTATTTATTATTTTAATGTTCTTTATAATAATTTATGGTATTTTGCAAATGATTTATTACCACGGAGCAGGGTTCATTTTCCAGCAAATTTTTAACGCGACAGCCAATGATTTGGAATTTTATGTCATCCGTTTGCACATTACCACCAACAAATAGCTAAAACGGTTCATTTGATAATAAATTATTTTTATTTTGTATTTTCATATAAGAAATGGTTACCTCTGGATTACTGCTCAAAGCCCAAAGTTCATCTTCATCTAGATTATTGCGGTTCACTTTGAGGCCTGTGACAAATCGCAGCCTATCCGGATTATAAGCGACAACCTGCATTTTGAACACAAAGAAATTAATAATTTTCTAAATTTTAATAAGTCTTGTGCGATCAAAATAACGGTAGTAGTGATATGACATATTTCTTCTTCTTCGGGATACTTCTAAATATAATTTTTTATTGTTTATTAGGGGGTGTCTTTCAGTTAATTTTTCAACATTTCTCTCAATTACCTTCAAATGATCCGAATCGTAATCGCTATTTTCCTTCCAGGCTATTAAGGCGCTGGAGCTTATCAAACTACAATATAAATTACCCTCACTGTCCATAGCTTCCGATTCACACTGTATGCCGCGGCTGCCGACGATTCTAAACTCTTTCAGCAGTTCATTTTGTGTTTCTGTATCCTTAAGCTGTGTCCACAGCGAAGCATTATTGACCACAACTAACGGTACACTTACTTCTAGAAAGCTATTGAGTGCGTGGAAATATAAGCGGCGCTCAGCTGGAAGAAGAAAATTTAAAAATCTTCACTTAATGAACTCAAACCTTAAATTTATCTCAAGTGAAAAGTTGTATTAAGCTTTGGAAGACATTGTAAGGTCTTGACTTTGTACAAAAATTGAAGTTTCATAAAATTTCCTCGTTACACTTTCTGTACTCAGTGGCTTTCAGGTTGTTTTAATTTTCATAAATATTTTACCGTTATCACCGCCTTCCTTGTCATGCTGCCTTGGACTTATGCTGACTGTAAAAATGCCGCTGCTGCCAGTCTTATCCTGTGTCAATTGCTGATCTGGTTGCATGTGTGCATTTTGTATGCGCCAAGATTGACCGCGACTCATATCGTATACAATCAGACCATAACCCCAAGGATCCGCTATGTAGACCATAGCGGTACTACACTCCGCCTTTGGCACCGTTTCATCTATGTCCACAGCGAGTGCAGTGAAAATGGACACACCCGGTGTATATTGCGATGCCGGTATAACATAACGGTGTATCAGCTGATCGGTGACCAAATCAAAAGCGAGTATTTGAGGCGCGCAATACTGTATACCGTTAATTTGGCCCAAGTCAACCACCCACAAACGCCAACAGTCGTCAATCTAACGGAGTGAAGCGCAGAGTGCAAGAAAGAGAGCGAAGTTATATTAAAGATATTGTCGATTGTCGGTGGAATCGTGTTATAAACACTCACAAAAGTGCGTATGGCCGAAGTTATTGAGCTGCAATTTTGACCAAAGCTGGAGTGCCAATCATAACTGGGATACGGCACCAGAAGTGGATTAAGCAATGTCGAGTTATCGCTATCAGCGACCACAGCTAGGGAGTAAAGAACGCCGTGACTCAAACGTGGTATGGTTAGGAAGGTGCGATGGTAGCCGTCATCTGCGCAGAAAGAGAGAGGATGAGGGTGAGGGTGAAAAAGTGCGGCAGATCATAATTAATATATAATTCCAAGTAATTATATTCTTTTATTTTGCAATGAAGTACAATAATAAACAATCACTCACCGCCGTACTCCACATCCACATCGACTGGCAGCAATTTATCCTGCGCGTAACGGTTTGCATCCAGCGCCGGTGGCTGTTGATAGCCTGCGGGCACACCCAATTTCAATTCACTCCATTTATGCAGCGTAACGAACTCCTTTCTACGTAGCAGTGGCTCAACATCACTCTCTGCCGCACCGCCACTGACCAAATGGAGCAGCAGTTGCACAAAGCAGCCACATAACAACAACATATTGCAAATCAAAGCTCAAGTTCACACAATCCCAAAACGTTTTCTAAATGCAAAACTAACAATAATAATCGAAATATTACAGTTGAGATAATAGTTGAGCTGAGTTCTTAAGCGGGTGACGTCTGCCTCGTTGCGTTACTAAAGTCTGACTGATTGTGCGCTCTGGATGAGTGCGTGCATCATGCAGCATCCTCTTCAAATGCCGCTTTCTACGTGCAGTGAAAATATGCGTACATTTGTACTTAAGTCTGAATATACATACATACAGATGTCTGCCGGGTTTTTGTAGGCGCTAACCAAGTCTAATTAGCCAACGGCATTCTTGAATGCACCCAAACGTCAAAGTAAACTATCCACTGTACGTCGTAGCAACATAAAGAACAAAATCACTTTATTCTGCAGACAAGACAACAACACCGGCAACACTTATTGATATTTGTTATTGTTCGCTACACCGACGAGAGTGCGGCATATGCGACTGCGATCATGTTCTAATGCTGTTCAGTAATAATAGAAATAGACTTGGTGACGTTTTCCTCCTGTTGCTTCTTCGAAGAGCGTTTGACAGCTTGAAAATACTTTGATTTGTGACGTCTTGAGCGTAAGGAGAAGGAGCTTATGACGTGGTGGAAATCTTCTCTCAATAATTCTTAAGGGATTACGTGGGTTTCCTTAGGTAAGAAATAGCGTTTTCCCACAATCTTTTTCTCAGATAAAAAATTAAATATTTTATTTGAATGTATTTGTTGTTACAAACCTACACTAATAACAAAGAAATTCTGAAATTTTTGAAAAAAAGTATTTTAAACTCTGCCTCGGCCTCGGAAAAAAGATGCGCCCGCATTGGCAGGATAATTCCTTATAGGATCACCCAAAGTAGAAAAAATTCGTGTTTTAGTTAAAACCTTAACTAGGCACTTGGACGAAAGAAAAAAAACTGAAAAATTGATTTTTTGCAGACATTAAAAAAAGAACGAAAATTTCGTGACTTTTTTTCAAATATTTGTATTCGAAAAAAAATCCTTCATCATAATCTTTAAGAGATGTATCTCAAAAACCTGTGTAAAATTTCACGAAGATCGGTGGAGTAGTTCTAGAGAAATTTTACCAACCGACCTCAAAAACACACTTTTGAGGAAAATGCGTTTAAAGGCGGCACACTTACCCTACCTAGTCTCGAGAGCACAAATTCTCAAGACTGTAACTATTACTCACATAAACTTGAAAATTTAGGACAATATTCTAAAGGTGTTGTAGAATTTAATAAGACAATAAAGAAGTAGATTTTGGTTGGTTAGACATATGTATGTAGATCGTTAATGATTATAACAGTTCACAAATTAGATATTAGAAGCACAAAGTGGCTTAGAGTTTTTTTAGAGAAGTAAAACTCGATTTTATTTTTTTTTATTTCCATATAATTTTAGTTCGAAAATGTTTTCCGGAATAACTTTTTTGTTTTCTAAAACTCTACTATTCTATCCTTTGTTGGAAATGGATGCAAGTCGCTTAAGTTATACAAGCTTGAAATTCGGGCATTGAAGACGGGTAATTTAAAATCTAACGGTAAAAAGAGATAGTCCTTTATATATTCTTGGGAATCATAATTATTTTGAAAACCATGACCAACCGAAAATAATGCCAGAGCAATGAACCCAAAGTATTGTTATCGTTTGGATTAAGAGCAACGGTTTTTCTGGCTGAAGTTCCTAAATAAAAGAGAAACAAAACGCCGTATGGAAAACAGGCTTTGAAAAAATTTTTGTTCTCCACCAACTTCGTTTACATTATTAAGATTTCAGTCGAGCAGAAAGAATGTGGTTTTCGAAATAGCCCCATAATATTTATAGAAAGGATTAACCCAAAAATTATATTTCGGCATATACAATTATAATATCTAACTGATTCGGTGGAAGATAAATCAGCATTGAAAATACAGGTTCCTCTTTGTATGCTCTGCTAACTCTTCTCCCTTTGGTCCGATCCCGTCGAAACAGCACGTTTGTTGGGTCTACCGTTAGATGACGTCGACGACAACTTCCAACTATTTGAAAGGGGATTAAGTACTCGTTAAAACAACATTAACAACACGGGTTCTATAAGAAGTAGTTGTAAGCTAAACGGCCTTAAAATCAGCGAATATCAGTGGTCTGTTTTTAATCTCATACTTCTTTTGCCTCTTCTGAACACTTTCTCAGTCTACTCGACCAGTTCAAACCTGGTTTCAAATAATTCGAATAAGATTCAAAGTAGGTCTATTTAAGCTAATAAGAAAGGTTTCTAAATAAATGCAAATCATATTAAAGAATTTCAAAATATAACTACCGTTCAAGTTATGCTTTCAATCGCCAATAAAAATATTGACTTTTTTTGTTAAATGTTCCAAAAGTAGGGCACACATCTTTCGTCTTTAACCGCATACAATTTTGAGTTATGTTTGTATACAATTTATTTACAGTTTTTTCTGTTTTTACTGGTAATCGACATCAATGCCAACACATCCTGTCCCACACACATACATATCCATATATGTTTGTATGTATGTATGTATAGATGTATGTTCGAATGAGTATTTGGTCAGACGGTTGGCTTAGGCCAAATACTTTTGACTTGATTTGCCGCGCCAGACGATTGTTTGCACGCGTGAGTGAGTGAGCGCTTGACTGTTTAACTGCCAGGCCGCAAAGAACAAACGACCAACTTGGCTATAAAGCCTTAACAGGTACACGAATAACAGTGCAACGGCAGCAACAGCGACCACAGGCAAGACTGCAAATATATATGAGTGTGTGTGTGTGTTTGTAAGTCATTCAAATCAGAGTGTTCCATATGGTAAGACTGAGCCAGTGGCTGGCTAACACTGCAGCTTCCAACCTACTTTGTAATAGTTTTCCAATAGTGATTTACTTTAGAGTAGGTGCTTCTATACACGAGTACGTTGTGTGTGTACAATCTAGAGGGTTCTTTGTTACCTGAAAAACAAACCGAAAGTGTAAATAATAAACAATAAGAACGGAACAAATAACTCACAAGACAATTCATTCAACAACAACGCATTAACAACAACACATTCAACAATATTTGTGTTTATATGAATGAAGAGTTAGCTGCACTTGCCTCTATGGTTGACCCCACGGCCGAGGGCGATGCTGTGACATTGAAGTGTTAAAGAGCTCTTCTACACGTGCAGCGATATAACCCAGCATTAAATGTTACGACTTTCTATCCCAATTGATTATAGAGGCACATACCATAGATATAATGAAATCAAATCTCATAACAGCTCATCTACCGAAATCACAACATTTGATAAAGCATTATATATACATATATACATATGATTTGAAGTGAATGCTTAAATGAATATTTGCACCATAAAAATCAATTACGAAATCTTGCTATAGAAAACTAAAACACATCACACAAATTATAATACCAAAATGTCTCTTCATACCATCACGCGATCAAATGCCTTAGAATAAAATATTATTACATCAAACGTTTGTTGTTGTAAATTGTATCTAAAACTAAAACTTAATGTCTCTACCAAAATGTCACATCACATCATCACGTCATAAGACAATTTATTGAGACTCAATTCTATCTTCTCTAATCTTTTTATTACATCGCATGTGCTCAAATAAAACGATATATCATGTCAATTATATCATATCACATGCATATCAGCTCCATCATCACATACATGTGAATAACTTAGTCAGACTTGACAAGCCTGGTGTGCGGTTGCCAACATCTGATGTTTTCTTAAATCATATTTGGACACTAATTTTGTCATATATGAACACCTTAGAACATATATTAATACTTTCAAAGCCAGCCCTTCCCAAGTCTGATGGTCATCATCTGATGTTTTGAAGTGTATTACCAAAACTTGAAACTAAAATCAGAAAATACCACATCATAACATCACGTATTTACTACTGATGCTTCCTCTAATAATAGGTTGTCAAAAAAGTCTTGCGGTATTTTTTATTGAATTTTCAATTGTTCATAAAATTGGTTACAATAATGCGATTCAAGTCAAATATGCACCGTTTTGTTCGATGACGCGTTCCCAACGAGATGCCAACTTCATAATGCCCCTCTCATAGAAGCTCGCTTCCCTATTGGCAAAAAACTCGGAGAGCCAATTTTCACAGGACTCTCTTGTGGCCAACTTCAGACTACCAAGCGCGTTCGCCATGGACAGAAACAGGTGGTAATCACTTGGTGCGAGATCCGGACTATACGGTGGACGCAAAAGAACCTCCCATCCGAGCTCCCGGAGCTTCTGGCGCGTCACTAAAGATGTATGGGACCTGGCGTTGTCCTGATGGAAGACAATTCGGCCTCTGTTGATCAAAGATGGCCTCTTCTGCATGAATGCTGCCTTCAAGCGGTCCAGTTGTTGGCAGTACAGGTCCGAATTGATCGTTTGGCCATAGGGGAGCAGCTCATAGTGGATTATTCCCTGCCAATCCCACCAAACACACAGAAGAACCTTCCTGGCCGTCAATCCAGGCTTGGCCACCGTCTGGGCCGCTTCACCGCTTTTCGACCACGACCGTTTGCGCCTTACGTTATCGTAAGTGACCCACTTTTCATCGCCAGTCACCATACGCTTCAAAAACGGGTCGATTTTGTTGCGATTCAGAAGCGATTCGCATGCGTCGATACGGTCAAAGATGTTTTTTTGCGTCAATTCGTGTGGCATCCATACATCGAGCTTCTTAGTGACTCTAAGCTTCTTCAAATGGTTTATAACGGTTTGATGTCTCATGACCAGCTCTTGAGCGATGCTACGGCTGCTACTATGCCGGTCTCTTTCGACCAATTCAGCGATTTTATCGCAATTTTCGACGACAGGCCTTCCGGAGCGTGGCGCATCTTCGACCACCTCTACACCAGAACGAAAACGTTGAAACCATCGTTGTGGGGTGGAAATGGAAACTGGATCGGGTCCATAAACTGCACAAATTTTATTGGCGGCTTGAGATGCATTTTTGCCTTTATCGTAGTAGTACTGTAAAATATGCCGTATTTTCTCTTCATTTTGCTCCATGTTTGCGACGCTATAACTCACGAACGACTTAAATTAACGACAATCAATCAAACACGTGTTAGCGCTTTCAGCGCCAACTAGCGAAAATACCGCAAGACTTTTTTGACAACTTATTAGCATTTAGTACCACAAAACACTAATATCATGTGATGTGACTCTACTTCTAACCTCTCCATCTCATATGCGTCTTATGAAGGTGTATAAATAAATCACAAATACCTACAAAAATGCTAACAGTTAAATATATGATGGAAAATGTACCCAATAAAATAACCTATTTGTATCCATAACATTAACGTGTTCTGAAGTTACCATGCACTATTGCTTTTTAAATATTTTTTTTTGAGTGTTGCAGTGTAAGCACTTGCAATGAAATAACCGCAAATAATAACCTATTGTCATCAGCAACATCAAATCGAAATGACATCACATCGCTTATATTGTGATATCATCACATGGCTTGGTAACGTTGCATATAAATTCTGATTAATTTATAAATTTTATTATTTTGTAAATACTTACGTATTGTCACTCCAAGATTGCCACTTAAACCATATCGTACTTAAAACATCGCGTGATATTGATTTGACATCACATGTAAGAATACTTAAAAATCAGTTTTAAGTATAATTTTGTAACTTTACTGATGCATTTTTGATACTTGTATGATTTCGAATAATTTTGCCTATTGATTTACCTCCTTATATGGATATTCTCCAACGTTTTCCGAGCTTTTGTGTTAATTTTTGGCATATGTATTTAAAATGATGCTGTTTGATCATCGGAGATATTTTTTTATTCTGCGTAGTGAGACTTTACAGTGATGAAACAGCCTTGGACGAAGGACTCCCCTTTTGATGACGCCCATTCTATCCGAACAACATAACCTAGCAAGCGCAGCCGTTAAAATTTTAAACACAAACACAAAATTATAAAACAATTGGCGCAAACTGGGTCAAGGAAAAATAATTTCACTGATAAGCGGCTTTATTATTATATGTTAATATATAGGCGCCTGTATACTCGAATTTCGCAATATAAACAAATATTCTCTAAAATATAAAAACACACATCTTAAAATTCTTATTACACATACAATATCAAATAAGTAAAATATTTTAAAGGTACTATACCAAGTTGAGGCTTTTGTCGACTAGCAAGGTCTACCGAACACCAACTCTTCGACACCGCATTTGGCAATGCGATAATTAATCTCATCGTAATTCATAGTGCCGGAGAAGCCCTTCTGTAAGCGATTAGACAGCATCCAAACCTCTTCTTTGCCCTCCAAATTTCTTATCACTTTTAAGCCGCTGATAAATTGCAGCGTTGTGGGATTCTCAGCCAACAACAAGCGATTTTGATGTGTATACGGCGTACGTATATCCCAGCCGAAAAGACCAATCGGTTCTAGATGTCCACATAGGAAGATGCCCTGCGCGGTCATGGCTGGTGCCGCACATTGTATGCCACGTTTGCCCAACAATACGAAATGCTCCAAAGCTGAATTGATACCGCTCTTCCAGTAGGTGGGATCGTTCACAATATCCAAAGGAATGGCCACCTGTGCATCATTCGACAGCGAATGCAGGTATAACATGCGTCGCAAGCCCAAACCGCGTGGTGTTACCGCGAAACCGAATGTACCATCCAAAAGTTCGAAGCTCTCACCGGCTATGGTGTGCGTACCAAAGTCCGGATCGGGGTATGTGTACTTGTTTTCCACACGCCATGAACGTTCATGTTGCACATCGTACACCACAAAACCGGTACCGGTGGGATCAGCCATATAGACGAAAGCTTCCTCGCATGCACCCTTCGGTGCGGGATCTGCAATGTCGACATAGGGTGTGACGAAACGACTTATTGTCGGCTTAAACATGCCCTTGGGAAAACGATAGCGATGTACTACTTTCGAGGTGGCTATATCCAGTACCACTAGTTGTGGCGCGCAGTGCTGCTTGAATTCAATTTCACCGCTATCTAGTATCCACATTTTGCCACACGAGTCGATCTGTTGTCCGTCAAAAGAGAAGAAAAGTTAAAAATTGTGCCTCAGTTATTATCTGCTAAACAATACCTGTATCCGGTACACCGAGGTAAGCCCATCACAGTCATCGCCATGCGTTTTATGCCAGTCGTAGCTTGGATAGGGCTGCAGTTCGGTGCCATTGGGGCGCACCACATTCGTTAGATAGGCCAGCGAGTAGGGTACGCCTTGGCCGAAACGTGGTATTGTCACGAATATCTTCGGTTGCTCGCCACTTGCTGAAAGTAATACATAAATATTTTATGTTTCTCTAAATATTTTATGGAGGAAGCTAGTACTCACGTGGATGGTAGACATCCACATCTATGGGCAGTGGATTGTCTGGTATGTAGAGTTCTTTACGCAAGGCTTTTTGTCTGTCCTCTTCGCTGGGAAATCCGAACTCCAAATTTTTTGCTTCGTACACTTTTATCAACTCCTTGTATCTCGAAAAGTTGGGGCGTTGTGTGTATTGACTCCATTGATTGCCGCGGCCGTAAGCGCTCTGACTGTCATGGATGGCGAGCAAAAGCAGTGTGAGATAAAACCAGCTTGAATACCTGTAAATTAGTTACATTTTTTTGTTATTTTTTGGGCCAATTCGTAAGTATTGCGTTAAATGAAATCACAATGAATTATAAATAAATGGGTTTATTTTGTACATTTCACTTCTAAAATTTGTGTTGCGTTGTGGATCTGTTGGTGCCTTGACGTGCTCAGCTACTGACTGCATCTAAGCCATCTGTAGACTTTCACGTGAAAGTAAGAATAATATTTATGAAACCTGTTCGCTACTTATTCGCAATTAAATTCAGATAAGTATTTACATTCACACATCTGCTAATACTTTAACTTGTATTTAAGATTATAAACAGAATAATCGTTAATTACTAGACATCTCTGGCCGCTGCCGCTCACATTACTGTTATTTTTTTGGTTTAAGCTATTGTAGTTATATTTTCTTTTGGCTTTAGTTTGAGTTCATTTTTCAGCAAATGGATGTCGATTATTGTAATATTGTTAATATAATACAACAACAATAGTACACGCAATCTATTTATAGGTTCATTTTCTGTAATTAAAGTCTGCTAAAACTGGAAAAACGAAAATCTTTGCTAATCAACCTTGTGGAGGCTTTTGTAATCTTTTTATTGCACAAATGTTTTTCAGTATCTATTTATTTAGTATTTTTTGTTGTTTGTTTTTAGGGGAATTCTAAAAAAATATGGTGATATTTACAAATATACTGTTGTCAAAAAATAGTAAGACTTTTTGATTTAAATTTCGCGCCAAAATCCATTCGTCGAAATATTTTTTTTCTTGGTCTTCTGGTCTGTCAGTGACATCTGTGCTTAATGTCACATCGAAATAATCATTACTGTTTAGTATACGCTTGTGTTTCCGAATTACATAAAGTGCATTCGGCGATTTTTACGATTAGTGAAATTATTCAACAAAGAAGTTCTATTAAATTTTGTATGCGGAATCAAATTTTTGCTGCTGATATGTACATTCATTCAAAATGTTGGAAAAGATCTTCGGTGATAATTGTTTGTTGCGAGCAAGTGTTTTTTATTGCCACAAATTATTCAAAGATGGTCGAGAACGCGTTGACCACTAAAAACGTCCAGGACGGCCATTAACATCAACTGATGATCAACACATCAATAAAATTAAGGAATTGGTACTTGAGAATCGACGATTAACAGTCAGGGATCTGACTGTCATCAATGGAATATAGAAGCGTTCAGTCAAAGCCATTTTGAAAGATCATTAGGGCCGAAGAAAAGTGAAAGCACGATTGGTTCCAAAATCTCTCAATATTTTCGGAAAACAATGTCGCGTTAACGTAGGTGAAAAAATGCTTTCTGACTCTGAGGATGTCAAGAAACGTATTATTACTGGTGATGAGTCTTGGATTTATGCTTACGAGCCAGAAACAGACGATCAATCGGTCGAACATCGTGGCAAAGGTGAGCCGAAGTCGAAAAAACCACGTCAATGTAGGTAAAAAATCAAGGTTTTGTCGACAGTTTTTTTCGATTATCGAGATGTGGTGCACTCCGAATTCCCTCCGACCGATCAAACTGTCAACAAGGAATATTATTTGAGTTTTAAGGGTCTTGGTTTTTGCATCGATAATATCCGTCGCACACTGGCTGATTTTTCGTGATTTTTTCGCCAAAATGTCAACCAATATGTACCGCAACCTCCGCATTCGACTAATTTAGCTCCGTGCGACTTCTGGCTATTCAGCAAACTCAAACGAGTGCTCTCTCTGTCGTCTCAAAATGTTTGCCTTTAATCGGCCTTTTCAGGCAAGTAAACAAAAAAGTACGGGGGGCCACAGTTGGGCTGAAGGTCGGCTGCGGAAGTTTTGGGATGCCAGCCATTAGTTAGGTAGCTGTTCACAAGAAAGGCGGTGTGAGCCGGGGCGTTGTCGTGGTGCAACTTCCCATCGGCTGCGATATCTTGTCGGACCCTGGTGATCCTTCATTTGAGTCTCTTGAAGACTTCCATGTAAAACTTGGCATTGACAGTTTGTCCAGGAGGAACAAATACATCGTAGATGACGCCATTCATCAGCAACCTCTTCTCGGCCTTCCAGAAAGGCTTGGTGCAACCGAAACATACCACTTCTTGCTAAAGCAACATCTGGGTAAGCCTGTTTGATCATATCAAACGACTCTGTCGCAAATTTACCGAGTTTTTTTAGTATTTAATCGCGTACTTCTGCTCTAACGAACGCTGCATTTTCGGCTTGCACCACTCATAAAAACACGTCGCGCGAAAATGTTTGTCCTGACTCTCCACGTGCTCGGCTGACCAGACGCTAGTTCGTTAGCTAGGAACGCCCTCTACCGAATCCAGTCGCTCCAAACGCCACGCCACGCTCCAAAGTAGAGTCACGGAGGAAGAAAATCAGTTCTATTATTTTCCGAGCAAACCCTGTACATCTACGTGGTTTTCACCTTGTTAGCCAGATAATAATGTTGACAAAAGATATTGTTTTTGTATCTGATCGGCTTTATATAAATAAGAATGAATGTTGTCGATGCCGACTTGGTGCTAAATTTCATTTCCAAGAAATCTGTATACACTCTACGATCAAGATGGAAAGGTCTCGAAGACTACCAAAATCGAATCGATATCGAAATATTGAAGGACTGTGACAACTTCCCATGCGACATTATACTCTTACAAAGAATTTGTGGAAATTTGATAACACAGTTTATGTCTGCTAGGTATTTTTATCCACAAAGATGTTAAGAATTATGAAAATATAACTTTTAAGAAACCCCCTTAAGTTTTTGTAACTGTGTGAAATACCATACAGCGAGAAGACCAAAGTCAAATAAATTGCTTTGACAAAAGTCCACCGTATTTATTCTTCGTACACGTTGCTACGAGTAAACTAAGTCGAACTATCAACATATTGATTAGACTCATTATCACATTTCAAGATTGTTTGAATACTATTTCGTACAACTCAAGCTGTGACAACACACATATTCATATGTACATACATATGTGTATTGGCGTCTGTGCTGTGTTCACATATGGACGCTTATAGTCACAGCCAAGAAGGGGTTTCCCACTCATAAAATCAAAACAGAAATTTCCCACCAATACTTGGACGCAATAGCGGTAGTGAGTAGTCAATGGACTTTTAAATATTTTTTGACGTAATATTTGCTTTACTTTTCAAAGAAAGCTCCCGTTGTAGAGTTTGCTTGACGCATCTTAAACACTTTAAATTGCAAGTCATATAGTAATTTCATATACATACACATATGTATAAGTATAATCGATTGCGAAAAGGTCCTATTGTGTATTGTGTAAAATAACATATATTTCTTTTTCTCTTTTTGATTTTTATGTTCAAGGTGGGTGCCATCGAGAACCATGGAGTGATTACAATGATCTTTAAATTAATTTCTTGATTTTTGATTGTCGTTTTGTCTTTTGCTTTTCTAAAAAGAAATTTCATAAGAACATTTTCTGAGGTCGTATTAGATACGAATAATTCGAACCGTCGTTTTATTTGATGATTGACGACGTAATGGCATTATGAAACAGCTTTCTCTTCTCCTTCAGACATTTTTCAGCGATTTTATCCAACAGATGTTTCAATTAGACTATATAGTATGTATTTTTGAGTTTTCCGGAAAAGTAATTAAAAACATATACGCCATAACTTTGCTTCGTCGCCTGCTGAAAAAAGATTTCACTCGAGTGAGAAGGAGTTTTGAAGGCCTCGAAAAATACCAAAATCGAACCGATCTCAAAATGTTGGAGGACTATGACAAACTTTCTAGATAGAGCTTATGCCGTTGACACCAAAATTAAATGATGAAGCCACATTTCAGTCATTGTGAAAACTCAGTTTGAGAATTTGGACTTTAATCCATTTCATTGTTTAATCAAAATCTTTTTTGACGATTTCTCAAAGAAGACCCCATTGACCCCATTCAACCCATTTTTGGTACACAGAGATACTATTGCCAGGAAAAGATGTATAAAAGGATGTATATCCCCTCCATTGACAGATATTTTTAGTCAAAAGTCAACTATAGAAACTGAGGTTCGCATATTCTGGTATGGACTTGAACAGTTTTTGTTGAATTTCGACATTGTTTTGGTCATTAAGTGGCATTATTCATGCAAAGTTTTGTCCTGTTATATTAATTGTTCCTTGATTTGTTTACTTGAAAGTCAAAGAATCAATGCTATTTAAAATTGGCTATACGGGAAGTAGAAGTGGTTGTAGTCTGTTTTCCCCAATTTTCACACTGTGCACACATAACAATATAAGGAGAATAAAATTGGCTAAATTTCATCGAAATCGGTAGGGCGGGTCTTGAGACATGTGATTTCACCTAAAAATAGGGGTTGCCGCGTCCCATTAAGCCCTCTCGGGTGTAAAAGTTGATGTCTCTGGCATATTAAGTAGTTTATTCATAATTTTCATATTTTTGCACCTCAAAATACATTTATTGATTTTTAAATCTTATCAATTAAGTAATATAACCAGTTTCTGTACTTTTTTCAAAACTTATTTGCATAGTACCATAAACATACAGATTTTCACAAAAAAACGTTGCTGAAACCATTTATTTGTATATAAAAAAAATTCAAAATAAAATATATTTCAAATTAGCACTATCACTTTTATTAATTAATTCACTCACATTTGTTAAGTTATTATTTACGAATATACGAATTCTTAAGCCGCAGGAACGTTTCGCAGATTGCTCGTCTCCGTGTCAATATAAAAGCCGACTGATTGTAGCATTTTAATTTGTTCGGTTT
The DNA here is from genome assembly GCA_037783105.1 of Bactrocera zonata. Classification (NCBI taxonomy): domain Eukaryota; kingdom Metazoa; phylum Arthropoda; class Insecta; order Diptera; family Tephritidae; genus Bactrocera; species Bactrocera zonata. Next base: position 23,168 of record JBAWJQ010003029.1, on the reverse strand, counting down.
TAAGCCTTACCTTACCTTGAAGATTCATATAGTGAAATTTTCGTGCAAGTATACAGTGTTCTGAATTAATTTATTTGTTATTGCTGCTGCGTTATACAAATATGATAATGTTTTACGATCATATATATGTATATACTTACACACAGTATTCGCATGCGAAACTGCTTGTTTCTTAAGATTGCCGACTGGTTTCGTTATTAACTGCTTTTGTTTATCCCAGAAATTAACAGGTTATCAGCAGCAAACATCAGCAGTTGACGACGATTTTGGCTGGACATTCAAATTTGTTGGGATCGCTATCGTTGACTGATCCCAATCTATAAAATTAAGTAATTTTCTTTAACCCTAGGCCTATTTGAAAAAGAAGAAGAACTTATAACATTATCTAGGTTTTATAACATCATTGTAATTGTTTTGACTTCAACGTATACTAATAATACTTTAATTACTTTTAAACAGCTATGAGCAATAAATTTCCATTTATTACTTACATATGTAATTGGTACGGATTTGAGCCTCAAGTAATTCGATAGCGCAAAAGTGCAATAAAATTAATGAAGTTATTACTGAAGCGCCGTCATTTTCGCATTCGCCCGTAAATCTAATGCAGAAAACTTTAAACAGCATGGCATAACATATCACAACTTAACATAACATAACATAACATGCATACTTTTCATATTACAGTTTCTAAATTTCCGAAGTAATTGACAGTTGAAGCTCATGTTAAGCGTTGCCTGCTGTCTGCAATTCACTGATTTTCTGATGTATTGCCAACATGGAAGCTCGTTAACAATCCAGTGGTTACATTGTGATCATTTATCACTTCGTTAATTAAACAATGGATTTAGTAATAATGCTAATAATTGTGAAATCTTATTGGTGGTGGGAATGGCAAACCTTTCAAGCCGATTGATTCATGGAGTATATTTAAAGTGAGCAAATATTTATTTGGCATTCACGGTTATATGAGAATATTAGGGTTATCCAACTGGTATACCAATAAAAAACTAATTATGGTTTATAGTATGTTCCCTTAGCAGAAACTTCCTTACGACTTTTGTAAAGGGTGATCTATTTCGAGGCTCCCTACATTTTTAAAGAAAAAACACAGAAAATTCAAATTGAATGGGGAATGTTTATTATCATTTGAAAGGAAATTTTTTGACATTTATTTTTTGAAGATTATCTTTTTCAAATGTTAGCCGCCACTATGTCGAAGATGGTCCATCTGTAGAGTCCAATTTTCGATGACTCATTCGAGCATTTCCACTGGTAACTTGCGAATTACACACGTGACGTTTTGCTTCAAGGCCTGAATCGAAATGGGATTTACCGCATAGACTTCAGACTTCACATATCCCCACAAGAAAAAGTATAACGGTGTTATATGTCACGATCTTGGTGGCGAATCGACCGGCTCACATAAAATGATCTGCTTTTTGAAGTTTTTTCTCAATAAATCCATTGATTGATACGATAGTAGACGTAGGAGGTACCGCCGTCTTGTTGAAATCAAATATCGCCGAGATCACGAGCATCAATTCCAGGTATCAAACAGTCGGCTATCATGGCGCGATAACGAATGAAATAGCAGTTTTGCAATCTCTGAAGGTTGCTTTTCGTCTCAAATGCGACAATTTGGCTTATTTACATACCCATTGAGCCATAAATGGTCCTCATGGCCGTACAAAATTTGGCTCGAAACCGTCGAATATTCTTGAACCTTTTCAAAAGCCCATAGAGCCAAGCGATGTCGTTTGGGAAAGTCGAGCGGCTAAGCTTTCAGTTTAAGATCTCGGCGTAAAATGCGTTAAATCGTTCCATACGTCAGTCCGAGTCGCTGCGAACGGCGCCGAAGTGGCATTCCACGATCTTCCTATACGTTCTCAGCTTCGGCTGGTATATTTTCTTCACTGCGTGTAGGACGTGGTCTATTATGGTCGAATATTATGCAATAATGATTGGGGGGTCTCAAGATGGCCGATAGGTTGCGTATAGTACGCATAATAACCAGTTTGACACGACACACGCGCGACATGTCAAAACATATATTTTTTATTTGGACTGGAAAGGATTGTTTCGTTATATCCAGTAGTTTGGGTTACGTCAATTTGATCATTATACATTGCATTCATTCAAAATTTTTCCTATTACTCTTCCAGCTTGAATAGATCTGATCAAAATTTACCCTGATTGACTTGAAAAATACTATATTTTATTAATCCAATTTTCCAAATCTTCAGTGAATTTTGTTTTTTTTTTTTGGATATTTTCGATTCAGGTAGGAGTCTTGCATCGATACGAAAATGTGTTGAGTCGATCCATAAGAGAGGTTGAGATCTTCTGCCATTTCTCGAATATCAACACCACATTTTCTAGCACTGTTTCTTTACTTTTGCGGAACTATAATTTATGTAATAAATTTAGTATACGAAATAAACCACCCTTATACTACAAAGTAGTTTTTATACATTAACGGTTAATGCTCGAATGCATTTTGGAAATTTGCAACCATTTTTCTTTTTTTATTTTATATAACTTTTTTTTATCTATCTAAAGAAAAAACCTAATACAAATTTAATTAGTTTTGATTGGCGTTGACTTAAATTAATTTTAAAATGCGATAAAGTTATAATAACACATATATTATTTATACTTAGATATACATACATAACTAGACACTGGTTCATACTTTACATTACCGCATGCGTGAATTAAAGGCAATAAAAAGACCCGGTCGGATAAATCATGAATTCCGAATTGACCGTATATTTAGCTCCTTGCTCTATCACCCTTATCTGACGTTATTGTTGTAAAAATGGAATATCGTTATATAAGAAAACTATAAAATCAAGTATGTACCATATATTGTATTATTGGTTTTGAAGTTCGTTTTTGGCGGCCCAAAAAAGTAGCACAATTCTTTTACTCTAAGGTTAATGTGATAAAGTAAGAGGAATTTGATCCCCATTGGGAACGAATTCTAACACCATACCAACCATTAAAATATTATTTATAAAACATTAAACTAGTGCAGCTCTTTCCTGCAGGGTGTGCTCAAAGACATATACATATGTATATGGTATATATATGAGCACCTATGTACAGCTCGTACTTACCGGAGCATTTTTATACGAATGCGCATTATGTGTGCTATCACGGAATTCCTTGCATGGTTTATTATTCGACAAATTGTTGGCAAATTGCTTTTGCATGCCATAATTTTCACTCGCAATTTTTTATGTGCTTTTCATTCACGACTTTAGGCCCTAAACAGTTATATTAAGTATTACGTTTTAACGGTTGTTTGCTTACTAAGTGCCTTATCCTAAGAACGAGTGGCAATAAAAAAGGGGATTTCTCAGTTACTTCAATGATTGTATACGAATACTTTTGGTGTTTGACCTCGTTTAGGTTACTTATTGAATGAAAACAAGTGCCGAAAACTCGTTTTCGTAAATTATTGTTTTGAATGCGCAAGGTAAGCTGTCTCCCTTGAGATGAGCCTTATCGATAAGTGAGCCTCTAATTTATGTTAAAAGAGAAGTACTTAATCTATAAAATTTATTGTTTTTGTAGGAACAGTAATTCTCAGAGATCTAAGGTCACACAAGGCAACCGGCAAATATAATACCACTCTCTGAAATTAAAATTTCAGCATGTATAGTATATACTTACATAAATTTATAGAGATGATAATATTTTCGTTCGAATTAATCTTTACATTCCGCCAAAATTTTTCAGTAATCAGTACGCATTCATGCATTCATGGTTCCACGGTCCGGCGTGGAGTCTTTTATAACATAAAGTTATTGTGTATTTTGTACCGATATATCAATTGTACTATGTTTGAACCACTGTAAAATATCATTTGAAGTAGCTTCTAATTGATTTTATAGTCGATCAGTTCCAGAGGGAACTTTAGTTAGAGAAACAAATTTCTTAAGTATGTATTGACATATGTACATAAATATTTTTTGTGGCCTTCCAGAACACTAATTCTAAGCACCGATTTCGTCTTTTGATTTTGAGTGAAACATTCTAACTAGAATCCATCTAAGTACCAAAGGATGAATCATATTTTTTTCAAAATATATTTCCTTTAAATTTTATGCCAATGATTTTTTAACCCATATATTATAAGTACGTCCTTTTCAATTTCATTAGTATCCATTAATATAAAAAGAAGCGCTATTAATTGTACTTCTTCTTCTTTACTGGCGTAAAGCCTAGTTAACAGTCAGTCGATTTTTCTTTACGCTATTTGGCATCAATTCGAGATACCACGGACAGACACGTCCTTCTCCACCTGTTCTCTCTAACGCAGTGGAGTTCTTCCTCTTCCTGTCTTTCCACCGGCGGGTGCTGAATCGAAAAACTTTAAAACTGGAGTGTTCTATTTGACTCGGACTACATGGCCTAGCTAGCCCAGCCGCTATCTATTGATTCGCTGAAGTATGTTAATGTTGCCGTATATCTACAGTTCATCATTCCATCGACTCCGGTATTCGCCGTTGCCACAATGAACCATAAATCTTTCGCAAAACCTTTCTCTCGAACATCATCAGATGATGTCATTGTCCATACCTCTGCACCATATAGCAGAACGAGAATAATGGGGAACTTATAGAGTTGGGTCTTTGTTCATCGAGAAAGGACTTTACTTTTCCATTGGCTATTTAGTCTAAAGTATCTCCGGTTGGCAAGAGTGATTTTGCGTTGGATTTCAAGGTTGATATTTTTGGTGGTGTTGATGCTGGTTCCAAGATAGACGAGATTATCTACGACTTTGAAGTTATGACCGTCAACAGTGACGTGTGAGCGAACTCGCGAATACGATGACTGTTTGGTTGATGACAGAAAAATATTTCGTTTCCTTATCCGTCTAGAAAAAACAGAACTAAGGGCGCGATTGTTGAGACCAAGTATATCAATCTTATAGGAGTTTATACTTTCTCTATTCAGCTCTGCAGATCGTTTTATTTTCTCCAGCAATAGATTGAGTTAGTCACAGGACCGGGAGACTCCTTGCCTATAACCTCGCTTGGTATTGAACGGCTCGGAGAAGTCCTACCCGAAGCTGACGGAGCTCTTAGTATTACACAGCCATATTGGCTTTGCGGGGATACCAATTCAGACATATCGGCTTCATTGTCGTGCAATCGAAGGCGGCTTCAAATTCGACGAGGAGGGGGTGTGTGTCGATCCTTCTTTCAATCCTTCTAAATGTACTAGAATTGAAAAATTCTGCTACCAAAGTGCATATTATACTTTCAAATCGAGTTGCAAATACAGTTATAAAGTGCATATATTATTATATACGAATATTCTGTGCTAATTTTTCATAAAATATTTCCCACAATGCCGTAATTGACTAGCTATTGCAAACTCAATTGAAGATCAATCGTTCAGTCAGATCCTAATATGTTCTGATCTTTGTTCTTTGTATTTTATTGTTAATAAAAGTTCTGTTCTGTTCCGTTACTTGAAATAATTAATAAATCAAATTAAGATGTCAATCTAATAAAATGAATATACCTATAATTTGATGAATGAGCAAATTTAATAAAATACTAATTGCCTTAATACCAGTTCTAAAATGGAAAAATAATTAGCCTATAGAATTCATACATATGTATGTACAATTAGATGTTTAGTAGGAAAGAACCTGTATTGTTCAATTGAATCGAATTGAGCTAGTGCAAATAATCAGAAGCTTATTCTTTAAGGCATTTCAAGGGATTAACAGTCAAAGGTGCCCATCCGTGGGTTGCTAAATAGTTACATATAATAAAAACGAAAGCATTGATTGATAACGCGACTCAAATTCTGAAGCTGATGACCTACAAACATTCCTTTCTTCAGCTTCTTGAATAGTATAATAGTATAAAAAATTTGTTGCTACACTCCAATCTCCATACCAAATTTTAAAACGAGTGATGTAACTCATTAGAAAACACCAAGTATAAGAAAATCGTAAAGAAAAGGTGAAGCTATTTCTTAAACAATGTTTAGTAATGAGTTTAAACGAATTAAGCGAAAATTATATATTTTTGCTCCAATTTTATGTCAAATTGGTCCAATAAATCAATATATATACAACATAAAATACATATATAAATAGATTATGTCAAAAACGATTCACGACCCGCTGGCTCCCATTTATGTGGTTTCTTTAAAACTCTAAAATTCTAATTGATTATCTAAGATCAATTCATATGTTTCCTTAGTTCCAATACAATTTTCATTAAAATGATCCCCTTCCTTGTTTATTTTAATTAATTGCTTATAGAAATAATTTGTGACTTTATTACTTATTTTTTTAAACTTAATCTTAATTAAAATTATACATAATTAACTTTACTATGAACTAATATAAAAAATATTACTTTATAGTAACTTTATGGCAACCTTTCATGAAATTTTCTCTATTTTCTTTTTGAAAATGTTAAAGGGTTTAAGAAATACGTTTAAATTTTAATATTTTCATTGCCGATATATTCAATATTTAATTTGTTTTTGAAGTACTGCGTCTAATTTCGAAATCGATTTAAGAACATTTCAATTTAATGGCGCAATATTTTTTATCAAACCGTATACTACATAGGCTGAAAGGTTTTTGGCCTGACTGAGAGATCGCAATCGAAAATCGCTTGTGTTTTAATGCGCCACGCTACTTTCTTAACTCGATAAAGCTCCAGTTCATTAAGCTTCTTTTGCGACATAAAAATGGAAGAAATTCCGAAATGAACTAGTCTCCTACCCACAAAACCCGGATTAACATTCGCTTTCCCAGAGTTAAAAGGGATCACTGGAAAGATGTTTAACTCAAATAAGAAGATGAAGATGGAAGGAAGCTTCTATTTTTATTATCACTAGCAAACAGCTATCGAAATATTATAGGACCGTTACAACAACGTTCTAGAGAAAATCATTACAAATTGAACTCATATCAAAGCTGTAATAATGATATAAAGCTATTTTTTCATTCAAAATAATGTTCTCTCGTTATCAGGCCAAATATTTTTCAACTCATGTAGTGCAATAATACACCTTTATTGATACCCAGTAATAGAATATAGTTGGAGTGCTTTTAAAGATAGTAAGAATTCGAAAATTCAGCCTTGTGCTTACAAAATGTATATCGTACTCTACGCTGGAGTCGCAAATACTGTTATATAGTGCATATATCATACAATAATATTGTGCAGTAACTTTCCATAAAAGGTTACCACAATGCCACAATGGCAAAAGCAATGAAGCTTTTGCAAAATTAAGTGAAGATCAGGCGTTGACTCAGATCTTGAACGGACGAGCGTTGTATGTCATCAAGTGGTCGACGCAAAATGCGGAAATTAACTTCATTAAAATCCATAGAGCCGCTGGAGATTTTCTGCGGATTATGAAAACAATAGCAGTAAAACCCTGGACAAACTGAGGCAAAAGTATCACTGGCAATTGCTTACCTGAAAACGATTCGACAGCATCCATAACTCTTCTTTGCCAGCATCGTTTTTGTACACCTTCATGCCGCTTACAAACTCAATCAGTTTTGGATCGGCCGGTATTTCGATCTCATGCTTAACGTTGTATGGCTTGTTCGGACTCCAACGAGTCAACATTATTGGATTGAATGTAACACAGTAGAGATTCCTCTGACTGTCCATTGCCTGGGCGGCACATGAACTGCTACGTTTGCCCACATGACGAAATGCCTGCGGCATGGCATCCACACTATTCATAAAATTGGTGCGGTTGTTTATAACGCTCAGCGGCACTGCATACTCGCTGACACTGGCCAATGGATGGAAGTAGAGCTGTTCTCGATCGCTGGCCAAACCAAACATGCCATCCATCAGAACGAATTTCTCATTGGCAATTGTGTGTGAACCATAATCAGGATCGGGATACATGAATTTATTTTCGATACGCCAAGCTGTATTCAATTCCGAGTCATAAACAATCAGACCATGAAACGTGACATCAGCCTCGAATGATTTATTAGTACAAGAAGAAAATAGAGAAAAATAATAAAAACACGTAATTACAACGAGTTAGCAGCTAACTACTTGGGTGGAAAGCACACTTCTTACGTACAATGTAGACTTGCAGTTTGCGGCAGCGGCCTTTTGGCGGGGGATCGTGTACAATAGCTAATGGTGTGATGAAGAGTGAAGCGCCGGCTACGTATGTGCTTGATTCGAAGCGATAACGATGGAATAAGGTGTCCGTGTTCAAGTCGAAGACGAGTAGCTGTGGTGGACAATATTGAACCGTGCCTATAGCGCCCGAATCGAGTACAAACATCTGATTGCACTCTGTGATCTACAAGATGGTAAAAACCGAGCAAAAATATTCAGTTCACGCACATAATCAACGTGCTAAATTTCAACTTACCGCTACACGGAATACAGAAGTAATTTTATCACAATCACTGCCATGTGAGTTGTGCCAACTATAATCGGGATATGCCTGAAGTACTGGTCCATTCGCCTCATTGGTGTCAGACACCAGCGCCAAAGTATACGGAATGCCCGTGGTGAATCTGGGTATTGTCGTAAAGACACGTGAACCCTTTGTCGCTGTGAAATGTTTGAGAAACTGGTGTGATTTTTTTTTTGTTATTTAACTTTACACATTACTTACGGTGAGAATGGGTCGCCACATCGATGGGTGTTGCGTTTTCTGGTACTAAGTTGCCATTGGCTATTGCTTCTTGACGATCTGCCTCCGTGGGGAAGCCAAAGACCATTTGTTTCCACTGATAGACAGTTTCTAGATCGCGTTGCTTAACACTGAGTATGGCATGTGGCGTTAGAGCCAATAACAGTACTACGAAGTATCTTCCCCACATAATGTAGATTTTATATGTAGAACTTTTGCTATGAAATGTAAAGTGTGAGCTAATTAATAATTGAGCTTAATAAAAGGACTGTTGTCCACTATTTATTTTATGGTCTGTAAGAAGACATTTAATAGAATTTTGAGTAGCGAAAATTTTCACAAATCTTTTTCTATTATTTTTTATTTTACTTGGGTTCAAAAATTGTACTTCTTAATTTACTTATTTTGAATCTCACACGTTTTCTGTATTCATAAAATAAAAGTTCCTTATCACAAATTTCTTCTAGCGTATAGTATTATTGACAATGAAAGTGAATTTTAATATTTGTTTATTTGTATATTTGTTTATGTTATGTGTTGATACATTTATACAAACAAACATCAATATTTACTATACTTTGCTTTAGTCTCAAGTTAGTAGAACATGTGTGCTATTTTAAATTATCATTGGTTGTAGTTGTTGTAATAATAGAGTTCATATATTAGATTCTCTTAACTTTCCCTACCTGAAGAATAAACTCCTAAAACTATCTCTAGCGATGTTCTTAAGATTTTAAGCTTTTCACTGTAAAAATTATAGGGACTCAATGCTTCTTATTGGAAAACTTTAACCTATTTGCTTTGAAATAATTTCAGTACCTGGTATAATATACTACATATAATATATACATGTTATGTTTATTCATTGTGTATTCAACAGAATAAACACGCACTTCAAAAGATCGTCATGGTTTTTTTAATTTATCTCATTATATTCTTCATCTCTGAGAGCGATATTTTACTTATACCATCTGACCAAATTTGAGCCGGATTGAAAAAAAAAACTATATTTTCACGTATTTTAAAACAAATATTTATTATTGCCCCAAAAATACGCTCTTTCCAAGACCATCCAAGCATGCCAACTTCATTTAATTTTCCATATAGGTACTTGTGAAAAACCCCGCTGGGATGTCTTGCAGTGTCTTCAGCGAATTATAGTTTCTTGGTTTCAAATAATTTTTAGAGAACCATTTGGTAGATTTTTGGCCAGTTGAATGCCATAAACCCACGTCTCGTCACCAGTAATGATGTGTATGATGAATGTAAGGCCCTAAGCCACGTTCTGAAGAATCACTTTCCCGAACTCTACTCGACGTCACGATTGTAAAAGATACAGGTCTTTTGGCACGAATCTAAAAGTTACGACGATTTTCAAGAACTATTTCTTTAATTTTTTGGATATCATCGTGAAGAGGTAAGTTTTCGATGACTTCACGTTCTCCACTTTCTGTCACTCAAATACTTCAGTTCGTGATAAAGCTTCGCAGTACACTTCTGCAATATTTTTAACGTTTGCGTAGGCGTGATTCCATGAAAACACACAAAATTTGAAGCAATTCTATTTCAATTTGTAAAGTCACAAAACAAATTTGTCGCGTAGTAAACTCACAGCTGCCAAACTTCACACGAATATAAAAGGTTGTATCAATTAGGAATATTTTTTTATTGATTCAGTTTGTTCACGCGGTTTAAATGAGCCAGACTGGGTCAAATTTGTTCAGGTGGTATCTCTACAAATTTTGTTTTTTTTTGCATACTGGGGACAGTCCGTTGGAAACGGTGTGCATAAAAAATTTTAGTATTAAAGTATTTTATTCAAACCTTCTAAATACAATTTGAGTTTTAGGCACATACTCATGTATATACATTTCCATAGGTATACATTTTTTATACATGAAAGAAATCATATCACTCTTATTGGAAAACCCTGTATAAACGCAGAAGTTTCGATGTCTTACTTAAAGAAGAAGATATTCACTTTATATCATACCTCCAGCTAGAAGTATTTATCATCAGCATTTTTGTATGAAATGATTTAATTAGACCAACGTTAAGTTAACACCAAATCGCTGAACATCACAACAAGTAAATCACCTTTCTCGCTGATAATTATATGAATTATGAAAATAATTTTTTAAGCACATCTAATTACTATTTAATATTATCTACAATTTACTAAAATTTTTCGGCGAAATCATTTTCACATTCAAAAAATCACACATTTTTTTAATTAAGTCCACATGTATCTGAAATATGTATTCATATGCTCGAAATCTTCGAGCTTACACATCTACGTAGTAAATTCAAGAACCGGTAACCGCGGTTATGAATATTTATTTGCCAACTTACCTCAAAAAATCTTCACTGATAGATTTTTACTGAGTGGTAAGACTTGTTGTTGTGTTATTTGGTGTTGACGGAATAGCTTTCACCGTTTCGGAAATATTAGGCACGTGTTTGTGAAATGCCTTTTGACAATTTTAAAATAAACTTTAAAAGAAATTGTATATTTTTGAGAGAATTTTCGTTCACAGTTTAGGCGCTATTAGATGCTAACTGATGCCTATTGAAAATTAACACATCTTTTTATATGCTTCTTGCTTCACAGTGGAACTTATTCAGTATCAGTCTTCTTAATCAATATTTTTTAAATTTAAGTGGAGGCACGATTTCTCCCCTAAGCATGTAATAATAGATTTGAAGAAAATCAATTACTATTAAATTCCGGCGATAAGGGTTTAACGGGTAGCAAGGAATTCAATTGAAAATCAAATTTAACTATAATGCCTGTTACATGCTTTTGGAGATAATTTTGTCACATATAGCATATTTGTAGATGTTTGTATGTAGAAATGTGTCAAAAAGTGTATTTACTTATGGCGTAAATATATGTATGAAATATATAAAAATATATACAAATATATATATATATATATATATATACAGCGTAAATATATGTATGAAATATATACAAATGTATATACGCTAATTGGGAATTTTTGCGTACGTGCGTTTTGCATTGAATAAATCTGTCTGGCTTTGCTTTGAATAAATCTGTCACTGGGGCGCCATAAAAAGATATAAGCTTCATTCTTCTTCCTAGTGACTCTAATGTTGGGTTTTCCGCCAACGATTGTTGGTCGAGGTCTACAATTATTAGTCATTCTGGTAATTACCAAATATTGCTAATTATTTAGGAAGTACATTTCAGCAATGAGAATATATAATTTTTTTAGCAGATTTTTGCTTTGGCACTCAGTCAATATACCTGCTATACTTCTCATATCGGCTTGATTTTAATAAGGTATATGCATTTTAAGATTGTATAATTGAAGGTTTTTTTGAATTTTTCACTAGGAAAAAATTGTATGAAAGCCCTGCTTTACACATTAATATGCCCTTGGCATTGATTAATGGGTCATAAAGTGGGTGTCTGAGTGCTGAACTCGTATCTGGCTTAACAACCTATCAAGTACATACTTGCCATAATTTATTTGCCACTACATAACTATAAATCTTGTGTATTTCAAGCAGAATTGGCAGCCAAGAAAGTAGCTTCTGATGTACTTCTCTCAAGTGCGGCTTCTTTTAGGGAGGTATGCATCTTCTCCGCTCGATGCCAATGAGTTCAAAACTAGTCAAGGAGTATATGACCTCACTAGCAGTAGCATCAAGCTACTTCCATATTAAACTGATCTGGCTGCCTGGCAACAGCGAAATCGTCGGAAACCGAGCAGGGGTTTCGCTGTCATCATAAATACGGGTGCTTAATCTGTGGGCTTCTCACGAAGTTAGCAAGCGTGACCAGCAATCAGCACCTGTGTTGTTGCAAAGACTTTCTAGTCCAGAGTGGAACATAAAAGGTCCACTTAATTGCTATCTCTTAGCAAGCCTCACTTAGCCGCAATAATAGGTCATTGGCGCTATCGGTAAGGCTAAATATTTTCGAGATCGCAGCTAGTCACAGTTGCAATAAATAAGATGAAGTGAATACGTCCAGACACTTTCTCCTTCACTGTCCAGCTATCGCCAGACTAAGGCTGAAACATCTCGATTGCCATACTTTTAATGAACCCGGCGAATTAACCGTATAGTTATTAGTCGTCTCAATAAATTATTTACAGGCTCTATATGTTTTGTTGATATCCGACGGTCTTTTTTATTCATACCTATGGTTTCGAAGCATCACAGCGGACAAGCGTCTAAAGCAGTTCAAATGACACTACTCTCGGTCTCACGAGTAATCAGCCTATTTACCTAACCTAACATATGTAATCTAAACTAAAGTTCAGGAATCTTTTTTTGGGATAAATAAAGAGTACTGGATCTTTTCATTTATCTTCCTTTCACAATCACGAATAAGGATATATTAAACAGAGTGGCAACCCTACACTTAATTTTTATGCAACACAATATTTTAAAACTTTTTCAGAGACAGGGAATTTTTCAACATAATAAAATAATTGAATTAAAATGTAGATTAGGTTAAAATGTAATTAGATTGTCTTAAAAGAGATCATAGGGTTGCCGCTGATTTCATATATATCTTGAACATAATGTATTTATTAAAAAATATATATCACACCTTTATAGTAAGATAATCTTCGAGTGTAAAATTATAAACTGTATTATATAATCTGTAAACAGAATTAACACATTAAAGTAGCTTTTTATAGGAAAATCATTTAAAAATATTTTTTTTCGAACTATTTAATTTTAGTGAATTAAAATACCACATCACTTTCACATTTGAAATTTTTTTATCACATCATCATTCAGGTATTTATACATATGCATTTTTATGCGTTCATCAACAACTTTTACTGCTTTTCTCACCTAAATTATTTTATCACGAACACTTAGTTTTACACCAAATCGTTAAATTGTTTTCCAAACTGTAAATATTATTAATCCGTTTCTAATTCAATATAAGCGCGTCTTCAGCGTGCGAAAAAATTTTGCTCCAACACAGGAGATGTTTTCATCTGCGATTACAACGAGTAACTATTTCATATACTGACCGGAAGATCGATACAGGCGCTCAAATCGTCTTCGTTTCGCAACATCAATGACGTACAGCAAGTAATAACAACAAAGTCAATAATAACAACATACTAGCCATTACGGCCCCGTTCACCCTACCTTATCTATGTCACACACTCGGCAAATGCATGAGTACTCTTAAGTGGCTGCGCGGTGCGTATGTGTGTGCTAATCTACGGAGCCTGGCTTCTTCAATGAGACGCAGATGCGATTACAGGTTCGCTAAATTATTTTTCACTAGTGAGCTTGTTCTAAAGCTGGACTGAGCAGTTTTTGGGCGGGTTGGTGACGATTTTATGCGTTGTCATTATAACGATTTTTTACGGTTGTTTACTTAGGTGGACTACCAAATAAATATTGGCAGTAGCTGTTTACAGTTGTGAATGTGTTGCTTGCGATTTTTATTTTAAAGCTTCACCGAATAGCCCAACCGACCCACAAGCTACCTTTTAGCTATTTCGATGAGCTTAATTATTGTTTTCAATAAATTGTTTGACATTTGTTTTCATAAACTTGTATTAGCGTTGTTATTAAATTAGCCAAATAGCTATCTCGAGCTTAAAGCTGATTAAGTGGGAGTAATTTCTATATTTAATTCGGAAATTTCACATTCGTCATACAATGCAATATTAGCTCAGTTGGGTATTCCCTTTCATTGTTTGTTTATTTTTATTTTTACTATCCTTTTTATAAGGAAATAATGTTAATAAAAATATTCATTACATTTTTATTAGTACCTGAGTAACGGGAAATTACGGGCTATCTTCGCACTATATTATATATTTATATACCAGAATTTCACACTTTTTAGAAAGAGACAGCAATAAATTTGTTTAAGTATGTTTAGATTTACAATAAAGGCTCGGATTTCTTTGACAAAAACTCTTTAAAGTATGTAAGGATTGGAAATTCGGAGAGAGGACTTTACTTCTCAATTGCCTACTTACTTCGAAGTAGCACCTGTTGGCAAGAGACATTCTGCGTTGGATTTCGAGACTGACATTGTTGCTGGAGATGATGCTAGTTCCAAAATAGACGAAATTGTCTACGACTTCGAAGTAATGACCGTTAACAGTGACATGGGAGCTAAGTCGCGAGTGTGACGACTGTTATGTTAACTCATTCATAATAAAGTCCACTATTACTTAATCAATGTATTAATTGCTTGTACGCCTATAAAACACCCTCTACTTTGATTGGTATTAATTACACATTCCATTAATTGAAATAATGAATAAAACAAATTAATATGCCAATCAAATCATGTACAAGTGCCTATAATTTTGATGAATGAGCAGATTTATTAAAAGACTAATTGCTTTAATGCTAATTTTAAAATGTAAAAATAATAAGTCGTACAGAATTTATATATACACAAAAATATATGTGGTACTACAATAATGTAACATATACGAGAAATATATTTTAAGATTCAATGAAGCTGTCACTTCTATCAATTGAGTTTATGTAAGGACTCAAAAGCTTATTTACTTGAGATTACGAAATAACTGATTTTTAAAGCGTATAGACTTTAATTTAATATTTAATAAAGGGATCTCCACTTCGAGATGCCCTAATTTTTTAATAAAAAAACACAGAAACTTCAAATATAACGCGGAATATTTTTTATTATCATTCGAAAGAACATTGTTTGACATGTATGTTTTAAAGAGTTTATCTATTTCAAATGTTGGGCGCGGCTACGCCTCAGATCGTCCATTGAGTCGAATTTTTAGTAACTCGCTTGAGAAGTTCGAATCTGGCGAATGACACGTGTGATGTTTTGCTCCATGGCCTGAATCGAAGCAGAATTATCTGCTTAGAGTTTAGACTTTACATATACACACAGGAAAAAGTATAACGGTGTTATATCACACGATCTTAGTGGCCAATCAAAGTGTTCTCTTAATAAATCCTTTGGTTGATGTAATGTGTCGCGCCGTTTTGTTGAAATCGAATGTCGCCGAGTTCATGGGCTTCTATTTCAGACAACAAATAGTCGGTTATCATGGCGCGATAACGGGCGCGATTGACGGTTACTTTCTCATTGGCATCATTTTCGAAGATATATGTACCGATGATTCTACCGGCCTGCAAACCACACCAAACCTTTGATTTTTCTGCATGAAATGGCAGCTGTTAAATCTCTTCACATTGCTTGTCCTTTCCAACGCGGCAAAATTTGCTTGTTTACATTACATTTGTCGTGAAAATGACGGATCTTCTTAGAACTTTTCAAGAGACCATGGAGCAAAGCGATGTCATTTGGGAAGGTCGAGCGACTTCAGTTCTTGCACAAACAGTATTTTGTACCTTTCTCAAAGACCTTTACGTAAAATGCGCCTTCCATACAACATGCTGCAAACGGTGCCAAATCGGCTCTCCACGGTATTTGTGTACACTCTCAGCTACACATACTTTATTTTCTTCACTCCGTGCTGGAAGTGGTCTAATGGGCCGAATATTATCCAATAAGGAATGCTGGGTATCAAGGTAAGTGATGGTAATGCGAATAATATGCTCCGTAGGCTTGACAAGACTCACGCGTACTCATTAAAAAAAAGGCTATTGAAAAAAGTACTTCTACATTGAAACAACCGTTAGAACTAATGTGTCAAAGGATTACTCGTCAATGCTGTGTTTTTCTAAACTTGTGTTTTTCCATAATACTTACTTACATATAAACAGAACATTGCTAACTCAGCTTAACTTATGACCCTCATTACTTATATATTAATTTTACGGCCAGATTTTCTAAAATTCTAATCTGAAAATGAGTGATGTAGTAAGTTTTTAGAAAATACTAAATTTAAATTCATTGTTACGAAAGTAAAAATTAGTTCTTAAAATAGATTTAGTAACCAATTTAAATAAATGAACTCGAAATCACTAAATTTGAAAGACGTGGCGGAGGCAAGCTCCTCATCCAACTCAACTTTCGACCCGCAAAGTTAAGTTTATAAACAAAAGAGCTAAGTCAGGAGAATTCGGTATATGATTTCCCTTCTAAAAGCAAAAATCAATATTTCGCCAATATTGATACTCTTTTTTTAAACTCCGCGTACACGCCGATTTGGCAGGAGCGTCATCCGGCGGTGTCCCGTTGAAACAAATTTGAATTTATATACTTTTCGTTTGAAATCGTTAGAAAATTTTAGTATGAAAGAAGAAAAAATGGTAACCTCGGCTACACCGAAAATGTAACGCCCTTCCCAGGTTCAAGTTTTCTTTTAAGAATTCGATTTTGATCGGTCTTATGTAGTCCAATATCAGTGGTCCAGAAAAGAACGTGCTCAAAATTCCATGCCTTTATTTTGTAGGGTCTCTGATGTTTTCTGCTGGGTGTTACATGCTTCGAGGCAAACCTACCTTACTGAGGGTAAATAAAAATAATTAATAATATTCTCATTAAGCAACATTTTCATGGCTACTTTTGAAGTATACTGTTGCAGGGATTATAATAGACTGCTTACATTTACAGTTAGACCTAAACCAATCGATAAACTCATTGCAATTAAAAAATGCTACACATATTTGGCGATTTGGCGCATAATAATTATTTTATTAGTATATTTACAATGCAATTTAAGTGAGCTCTATGGTCTGTGACTCATCGAATTCATTAATTTGTGCACACATTTACGTATATGAGTATATTTATTTAGTTTATGTACCTATGTATATGTACATATATAAGAATAGGTTTGTATATGCGAGTACATATATACGAGTGTATACATAACTATAAACTACAGTTCTACTAAATGTACTAACAACTTTAACACACATAAATTAGTTTACTCAACTCCCAAACCGTTGCACACCACACAACATACCGATCATAACGAACAAATATGTGTCTAAGTGTTGCATAGTGTAATGTACAGAGGCACATAAGTTTTGACTTTAGACCCTACACTGCTACATAAGCAGTTCAACTACCGGCCCACACCCATCCTATTGCTGGATGGCAGTTGAGTTCGCTGGCTCGTTTATCTTTTGACCATCGGTATTTCGTAAATGCCGGCGGAGAGTGTAATCAGAACCGAATGGTAACACCGCAGTATGTACACCATGATGAGTTGTTGGTGTTGGTACTGCTGTTGTTGGTACGAGGTAGCGCAGATCACGGCTGGTAATAGCACCTTCGCTGCTATTCAGAGTGTCCAGAAATGAGGGCCGCTGATCGTTCGAACGTTGTTCTTTGCGCGGTGGGAAGGACTCACCCGCATTGAGTGCCGTGAACGGGTTGCGGAGAGAGAAATTTACCAGCCCAACTGTCTCGTAATTATACGGTTGTTGTGGTTTCGCCGGTGTATGTAAACTATTGTAGACATAATTGCCAAAACTCACAACATTCGCTTTATCCAGAGAATTCGCCTTATATGGACTGCCAAAGTAGTTGGAAGCTTTGTTGATTGTATGCAAATCAATCGAGGGACTATGTGGTGCGCTGTAACCGCTTGGCAGCGGCAGACGTAGTACGCGATTATTGACTTCGTTGGGGTTGAGATTTTTCAAAAAGAAACGATGAAACTTGGAGGAGACAGCATAAAATACACCGGGTTCATGTGGTGTTGTTGTCATGTCGGCAACAAATTGCAAACGATCACGATCTTGTGCAAGCACCACTTGATTATTGTTGTTGGGATTCCAGGCAGCAATGGCTAATTCGGTCATGGGACTGAAAATAACGCTGCTATCGATGGGCGAAACGGTGAGTCCAATACCCTGTGATGATTTCCTACCGACCAATTTCACTTTGAGAATTTCATTTTGTGCAAGCGGACCGGCGCGCAACACCTCTCTGGTCACTGAAAATAAGCTGAAAGACAAAAAAGTTAATCGTATTGTGTAAATGTGCTTCATTCTTCACATACCGATCAGTAGCCAAAGGCTGGAAGTATAGCACACCCAATTTCTGATCAAACGCCAAGCCCACAACGCCATCCATCAGTATGAAACGATCGTTGAGTATCTCGGACTGTGCAAAATCTGGATCGGGATACATTGCAGGGTGTGACACGCGCCAGGTAACATCGCGACCACTGTCGTAGACAATGATGCCTAAAAGAAGAGAATAATATTATGTGTGTTATAATGGGTTCAATAGATTCTTTCGGACAGATCACGTATGAGTCGTGTCAAGCTGTAATGTTATATTTGTTCGGCATTGTTTGGCATTTCGTCACGGAAAGATTTACTCCTGAACAACGTTTACAAACTGTTCAACTTTATTACGAAATTTCACGTTCTGTTAAGAATCTGTTTCGCGCGCTTCGCTCAATTCGGAATACCATCACCCATCTTGAGTCCTAGCATTCATTATTGGATAATAGTAGACCGAATAGTGAAATATTGCAGTCCGAGCACGAAAACCGTGCAGTTCGGCGCCGTTCGAAGCTACTCGGACTGCTGTATGGAACGAATTGACGCATTATATGTACGTTAGATCTTAAATTGGAATTGTTAACAATACAGCTTGTGTCAGAATAGAAGCCACTTAACTTTCCCAAGCGATATCGCTTCGCTTTATGAGCTATTGAAAAGTTCTAAAAAGATTCGACGTTTACGAAGCAAAATTGTTCAACGATGAGGCCAACTTCTGGCTCAACGGGTGTGTAGACAGGCAAAATTGCAGCATTTGGAACGAAGGCAACCTGGAGAGATTCAAGAGCTGCAATGAAACCATGAAAACCGTCTATTTGGTGCCTAAAATTGAAGCTCGTGATCTCGGCGACATTTGGTTTCAACAAGCCGGCGCCACTTCCCACACATCGCATCAATCCATGGAGCAGATAATTTCACATTTTGGGTCGGTCGGTTGGCCACCAAGATCGTGTGATATCACACCGTTACACATTTTACAGTAGGGATACGTAAAGACTGAAGTCTATGCGGCCAATCCTGCTTCGATTTAGACCTTGAGCAAAACATCACGCGTTTCATTCGACAGTTACCCGTCGAAATGCTCGAACGAGTCACCGAAAATTGAACTCAACAGATGGACTATCTGAGACGTAGCTGCGGCCAATATTTGAAAAAGATAATCTTCAAAATAAGAAAAAATGTTCTTTCGTTAATAATATTCCCCATTAAATTTGAAGTTGGCGTGTTTTTTCTTTAAAAAAGTAGGGAACCGCGAATTGGATCATCTTGAAAGGGATATCTGTAGAATTTTCTTCAAGGCTTTATCTTATCCTCAACTCTTAAAATAGTACAACAACTTGCTGGAAAACTTCTTCCTTAATGTCAAAGATTTTATAATTCTCATGAACTTACCTGGCTCAACCGTATCTGAGATGTACGCAAACACATCATCACAGTTGCCATGCTTCGCTGTCGCCTCATCAATCACCAAATTCGTAAACAGCGACTCGCCACGCAAGATTTCTTTCGGAAAGTCCACACGCCGCACCACCTGATCAGTATTCAGGTCGATAATTAAAATTTTTGGCGGACAAGTGATTTCGTAGTCTTCGAGTGAGCGCGAAACGCCGGCATCTAGAAGCCATAAGCGGTTGCACGAGTCGATGCGCATGCGGTACACAGAGATCAGAACCAAATCGCTGCAGTTGAAATCTGTGCGACCGGTTGTGGAAAACGACCAGTCTGGGTAGGCCTGAAAGATAGTAAAATAGCAATTTGTACGCGTGTTGGCGAGCAATTATGTAAAAACGTGCGCTGTTGGTGCGCAGCTCACCTGTAACACCGGTGAATCACCGAATTCCGCCTTCGAGACGACATTGACGGTGGACGAGACGCCAGAGAACAATTTCGGCGTCGCTATGAAAATCCGATCGTAGGTGACCGCAATACCGGTTGCCAGCACATTGGATGGATTGTAGAAGTTCAAATCGTGTATCGGCGCGTGTGGTAGGAAGTTATACGTAAACAACTTCCACTGTTTGGCCGTTTGCAAGGTTGAGGACTCGGCTAATGTGCCAATGGACCAGCAGCCGGCAATTATGGCTGCGAAGATCAAGAGCTCTGCTGAGGCTGTAAAACGCTTCATTGCCTTTTATAAGCCTATTAACTGGTTTTGTTGAATGCGTCAAAATAACTGTAAATGAATGCGAAAATTCGAAGTTTATATCGCTTTTATAGCTTCATGAATGCACTGAGTTATGTTAATAGATTTGTATGTGGGTATACATTTGTTTGTACGTGTAATGCTTTGTGGAAAATCATGTTAATTTTACCGACGTCTCCGTTGGAATTTTCGACAAGTGAGTGCTTAAGTAATTACCGTCAAAGACAACCCGCCAATTATTGGCGCTTTTTTGTAACGCGTTTATTATTCATTTCTACATTTTCTGTTATGTTTTTAGTGTTTGATTGAGCTAATCAGGTAATGAGTTCAGCGTAGATGGCAGCGTGAAGTAGCCGTCACCGAAAAGTGTTAATAACTTAATTGACTGCGCTCTGGAGGATCCACGCTAAATGAACACACATTTTTATTGGCAATTCAATCTTAATGGTGTTAAGATGTAGGTATGCACATATAGACAGGGTGGCTCATTTAGTGATTGCTTTCAGTCATATATTATATATATAAATGTCTATATATACCATATACGTATATAAATGACATTTACTGGAAAAGTAAATAACAATAAATTGCGGGGAGTTCTTCTTCATAACTTTATTATGAAGAAACCCTCAGCTGAAAGTAATCGCATTTTGTTTATGGTGAGAAAGCTCTAGTTGAGCAATTGTATCAAAAGTGCTTTGAACCATTTAAAAGTGGTGGTTTCGCTTTCGTTCTGGGTGGAGAAAAAATTTGAAGAAGCGGATCTGAATGCATTTCTTGATGAAGATTGTGGCCAAAGGCTCCACAATCTCGTAGAAACTCCCGGAGTCACTCAAGCACCTATTTTAAAACGTTTAAAAGTAGCCGGATATATTCAACAGTAAGGAAACTGAGTGCCACATGAATCGAAGGCAAGATACATTGAAAGACGATTTTGCAGTTAGAATTTGTAATATTAAACGCTATAAAATGAAATCAGATTGCGTCTAATGATGAAAAATGGATCCATTACTATAATCTTAAATGCAAAACATGTTAGTGAAACATGACCAACCAGCCAAATCAATGGTTAGCACGAATATCCATGTCGGTAAGGTAATGCTCTGTATTTGATGTGATCATAATACAGAACCTAAAATCTAAATCTAAAACCGGGTGAAAAGATGAATGGGGAACGCTACCGACAATAGCTCAACAAATTGAAGAATATTTATACCCTGAACAGGGTATTTTAAGTTTGTCACGAAGTTTGTGACAACCAGAAGGAAGTGTCGAGACACTATAAAGTATATTTATAAAAGATGAGTTTGTTGAGCTGAGTCGATTTAGCCATGTCCGTCTGTCTGTCTTTCCGCCTATCTGTAATATACGAACTAGTCCCTCAGTTTTTAAGATATCGTTTTGATATTTTGCAAACGTCATATTCTCTTCAAGAAGCTGCTCATTTGTCGGAACTGCCGATATCGGACTACTATAATTTATAGCTGCCATGCAAACTGAACGATCGGAATCAAGTTCTTGTATGGAAAACTTTCACATTTCACAATGTATTTTCACTAAAGTTTGCACAGGTTATTTTCTTATCTCCGAAGAAATTGTTCAGGTCGGATTACTATAGCATATAGCTGCCATACAAACTGAACGATCGGAATCAAGGGCTTGCATGGAAAACCTTCGGATTTGAGGTAGTATCTACACTAGGGTGATTCAAAAAAAAAATCAGTATTAAACTTTTTTTTTTCGTTTGGTACTCGGAAAAAAAGGGTCCTAGACACCTCTAAGAAAGCCCCTCCAAGCGTGAGTTCTTAATTGTAACGGGAAGGACCTCTTACTTACAGTTTTCTCTTTTTTCTTATTATCAGATAGAAAAATTTATATCTTGCTTCCAACTACTTGAAAAAATATCTTGTTCCTTAGATTTTATAGAAAATTTAATGCTCTAAACAAAGGTCTCGTATGAACCTAACCGTTTAAAAGATATTAACAGTTAAAGTTTGATTATTTTTGGGAAAATTTTTTATTTCTTATGATATTTATAACAATGAAAAAAATCATTATTAGCTTTTCATTGAGGACAACACTCGACCCCATATTACAAGATCGGTTAAAAACTATTTGAAAATCTGCTGCTGGGAAGTTTTGCCTTATCCGCCTTACTGTTTCGACTGTGCCCCTTTAGACTATCATTTGTTCTGTTCGATATAGAACGCGCTCACCAGAAAACGGTTCACTTCCAAACAGATAATCAAAATGGGAATTTCTTTTGACCACCAAGCTGACACAGTAATTTTGCCAAAAAGATGAAAAAATTGTTTTAGCTTCAGATGCGAGATCTGTAACGTCGGTGTGGCGAATTTTGCGAAAAAGATCTTGGCCTACATCCTTAAAAGATCAAATTGACACAACATCTGAAGCCGCTTGA